>PVKY010003442.1:0-21758 GCA_004027775.1 Bradypus variegatus
CATGCTGAGCAGCCGTGAGCGGCTAATGTGGACCCCTCTGCCCAGTGGCTTGGCCTCACCCCACTCTGATCCACCCAGAATGGGGGGCCCCTGGCTTGGGACCAAGGTGGTCCGAGGCTCAGAAGTCAGCTCAGGTGCCGGGCTCCCCGCCATGGAGGGGGTGGGCCCCAAGGCTGCCCCCCCGGGGTTCCGGCTGCTCCTGCTTATGGCGTTGCTCTTCGTCTTCAACTGCAGGGGGGGTGGGCTTGTCAGGACTTCACCCTGCCTGGCTGGGGGTGTGGGGAGGGGTGCAGGGGGGGCAGTCGGCCCAGGGGAGGTCAGGGAGGGTTCCCGGCTGTGGCCAGCGTGTGCAGCCCTTCCCGTGGGGCGCACTGTGGATGCCTGGGGTGGGGGGACAGGCAGTGAGGGCAGGAGCAGGAAACCAGGGCTCCAGGCAGCCGCATGGACCAGCTGGGGCTCGAACCCGGCCCAAAGCTGCTGTGGGCTCAGCTCGAGCCTCCTCTCTCACACCTGCCCCCGGGGTCTGGAATCGGGCCGGGGGACCAGAGACTTACTCACGAGACCCCTCTGAGCCAGCAGGACACGCCTGGAGCCCGTGAGCTTGAAGATCTGCAGGATGTACTCCTTGGAGGCGCTCAGGCCCCCCACCATGGCCTTGGGGGTCCTGGTGGTCAGCATCACCTCCTGCTCCGAGTCCCCTGGGGGTGGAGGGGCCGCAGGTCATCAGCCTGTGAGGCCCTCGGGGCTCCTCCCCGCCCCCTGCTCCCCCCTCAGGGAGAGGCCTTTAATTCTGCTGACCGGGCGGCTGGGGGGAGCGTATCTCTGAGGCAGCAAAAACAACACATCCTTTGCCAACTCCCAGAGGAATCTATCGCATGGTAAGAATCAAACCCTCCGAGGGTCCCAGCCACACCGGTCTTGGGGAACAACCCAGGTATGAATAGAGGTGCCTGGAGAGAAGACTCGGGACCCCAGAAGAAGAGCCGGAGGCCAGGGCCTCCACGCCCCCCACGAGCCCTGAACCTCCCCCTCTGTGACTGATTCCAAAGGCTGCAGTTGGAGGGGGCTAAAAACAAACACACGACTCCAAGGGAGTCACTGCCCCTTCTCAGAAGAAAGAGCAAAGAGAAAAGGACCTGGAGAGAGGCTGGGGAGACTGGAGTCAGACACTGAGGCAGACTCAGGGATTCCCCAGGACTCAAGCGCTGCAACAGGAAACAGAGGAAGAAAGACTCCTCGTTTCCTCACTTGGTGAAGAAAGCAGACTGTTGGGGCAGATGCTCGCCCCAAACCCGCTCCCGGCCCACTTCCCACCCGGCTCCACACCCCATATCCAGTCCCGAGTGCGGCCCTGTGCTCAGAGGTGGGACAGGTAGGAGGACACTCCGCTCTCAGTTGTGCAAATGGCAGGGGCGGGGTAAAGACACAAGCATCACCAAACAGTGACTTGTTACTAGTAGCAGCTGTCACTGAGCGTTTGCTTTGACCCAGACCTCCCAAGCACTTTACGTGTACTGGCCATGTACTCTGCACAACTCTACTGTACCCATTTTACAGGTGGGGAAACCGAGGCACCAAGGACCAAGCCACAAAGCTACTGGGCAGAAGAATCAGGACTTGAACCTGTCAGATTCCTGAGCCCAGCTGCACAGGCAATGGATCATGGGATCTGTGCACACTCACACACATGTCCGCACACATGCACACGTGCATTCGCATGCACTCGCATACCATGCACACACACGCACACATGCACTCACACGTGCACATAATACACACCCACACATGCACTGGCACACACACACACACACATACATGTGCTCCTGTGCACACTTACACAGGCACTCACATGTGCACAATGCACACACACATCACTCACACACACGCACACATGCACTCACACAAGAATACACATACTCATGCATCCACATGTGCATTCCTATGTACACACGCACTCATACACAGTGCACTCCCACACACATGCTCCTATGCACACTCACACATGCACTCACACACCACACACATGCACACATGCACTCACACGTGCACATAATACCCACCCACACATGCACTGGCACACACACACATGCACTCACACACACATGTGCTCCCGTGCACACTCACACAGGCACTCACATGTGCACAATGCACTCACACAGGCACACATGCACTCACACAACCACATGTGCACTCACACTTCTCTGCTGCCCCTTGCCACAGCCCACCGAGCTGTTCCCGAACGAACTGGCCCCAGGGACCCTGGTTCCTGAGGTTGTTGGCGCCACCTTTGTGCACTTCCGCCACCTCGAGGGCCTGCAGCTTCTCTCCTCCACCCCAACCCCTCGACCCTGTTTGCTATGTGCTGGCTGTGTCCTTCCTGCAGGAAGAACCTCACACGCAAGAACAAAGTCCCAAATCTGTATGCCCCACAGGCTCTTACAGGCTCATAGCTTCGAATAGAAGCTCAGTATTCTGTAAAGATAGAGCAGTAAATGAACACACGAGGAAGCAGCCCAGATGCATTGGCAAGCACTCACAGGGCCTGCGTGTGGCCTTTGCTGATGGCTCCGAGGTGCCAACAGGCAGAGCTACTCTGCAGATGTCCTGTCCGTGCGCCAGCACAGACAGCACATGAGGGCAGCGGGCAGCCTTCTGCTCTGGCAAGGGCAGTCTAGGCAAATCCAACCAACCTTCCAGTTGGAAGCAGGGAGAAAAGCAGGACAATATTGCTTTAAGAATGCACTTGAAGGCCTGGAACTAACAAGGCAGGGAAGCATTGCAAGGTCACAGTCTGTAAGGGGAAGGAAACCAGAGGTCAGCCCAGGGTGGCTGCTGACTCTGGGGGAGAGGCAGGGGTCTGGCAGAGCTTCTCACAGTCCTGGGGGCTGGAAGACATGTGTCTGGAACACACCCTCTGCCACCCAGTGCTTTGGTTGGGACCCTAAAGAACTACCCTCTAGGAGCAAGGAAAGAAGCAATGCAGGCCTCTGAGTCCAACCTGCAGCGGTCCTAACTAGGAAAGCTGAATTGCAGTGACCCAAAACTGCCAGTTGGCATTGTCGTCTGCCCTAAACAAACTCAGTTATCTCTGCAGGAAGACAACACTAACAAGGTAATAAATTATTTCTATAAGCTTTCTTCTTATAATGTCTGACACTCAATAAGAAATAACCAACTGTATGAAAGAACAAGACAATCTGATTGGAAAGTCAAGGAAAATATGACAATAGAAATACAACCACTGGGAATCCAGATAAAGGAGTTACCAGACACAGACTTTAAAATAACTATGCTAACCAGTTCAAGGGCAAAAGACTAGGCTGTGAATTTGGGTGTAAAACTAGAAACACTAAAAAAGAAACAAAATAGAAATTCCAGAATGGAAAAATAAAAAATGGAAGTCAGGAATTTAAAGAATATCTTAGCTTCCCAGACACAAATGAAGAGAGAAATACTAGGAGACCGTTCAGAATCCAATATACAGAGTTTAGGATGGAGCAGAAGTACATGAGAGAAGAGTCTACATATATATAATCAGAACTCCAGAAAGAGAGGGGAGAGAAATGAGCACAAGCAATATTTGAAGAGATAAAGATGAAGAATCTTCCAAAACTGTAAGACATTAAGACACAGATTCAAGAAGTCATACCAACCTGAAGAAAGATAAGGAAGGAACTATAAAGCCACACCTATGAACATCAGAGTAAACATGCTGAAAACTAAAACAGAGAGAAAAAAACATAATAGCAGTCAGGGAATAAAAGAGAGAGAGACAGAAATCTTATATTTAAAGGAGCAATAACTGGGCTGACAGCAGAATTCTCAAGGAAAAACAACAACAAAAGCAAGAAAATAATAGGAAGATTTCTTCAAAGTGGTGAAAAAAAGTACCAACCCCCAATTTTATACCCAGAAACAATATTTCAAGAATGAAGGTGGAATAAGGACATTTTCAGACAAACAAGTGACCAAAAGCCAGAGAATTTGTCAACATCCAACATCCAATATATGCATCATTGGAATCCCAGAAGGACACAAATGAGAGAAAGGGGCAAAAAATTGTTTGAAGAAATAATAGCCAAAAACCTACAAAATCTGAGAAAAAAACATGAGTATACACATCCAGGAAGCTCAAGGAAATCCAAGCAGGAGAGACTCCAAGAGATCTACACCAAGACACATTGTAGCAAAAGTATCAAAACCCAAAGACGGGATTCTGAAAACAGAAAGAGAGAAGTGACGTGTCACATACAGGGGATCCCCAGTTAACAGTAGAATTCTTACCAGAAGGTGTGGGGGCCAGAAGACAGTGGGATGTGTACAGTTCTCAGAGATAAAGCCACCCACCAAGTATCCTATATGCAGCAAAACCATCTTTCGAAACTGAAGAAGATATTAAGACACTTGCAGATAAACACAACTGGAAGGAGTTCATTACCAGAGGAGCTGTCCTGCAAGAAATGCTGAAGGGGATCCTTCAGGCTGAAATAAAAGGACACTGGGCAGTAACTGGAAGCCCTAAGAAGAAATAACACTGGAAGAGGTGATTGCATAGACAAATACAAAATCCTGTATTTTTATACTTTTGGTTTATAACTGCCCTCCCCATATGACTTCACAGGCAAATGTGTACAACAACATTTTAAGTGTATGTTAATGGGCGTACGGTGTATACAGATACAATCTGCAATCTGAGCCAATAGCAATATAAGGGGAGGGATGGAGATACATGGGAGTAAAGAGTTTGCATGGGTTGAACTAGATTACTAGTAGTTAATTGTAAATACAAAGGTAACCACTAAGAAAATAACTAAAAATTATTTAGAAAAGGAAGGAATTAGGGAATCAAAATGGTACACTACAAAAAGCAACTAAATGCAAAAACAAAGAGGCAGTAATGGAGTAATTGCAATGGATTTTTAGATTTTACACCAAAAGCAAAAGAAAAAGTAGATAAAATGGACTTCTTCTAAATTCAAGACTTTTGTACATCAAAGGACATTATAAGAAAGTGAAAAGACAACCTATAGACTAGGAAGAAATATTTGCAAATCTAATATCTGATAAGGATTTAACATCAGAATATATAAGGAACTCCTATAACTCAACGAAAAAAAACAAAAGAATGGGCAAAGCCCTTGAATATACATTTCTCCAAAGATACACAAATGTCGATAAGCCCGTGAAAAGGTGCTCAGCACCATCGGTCATTAGGAAAATGCAAACCAGAACCACAGTGAGACACCAGCTCACACTCGCTAGGGTGACCATTAAAAAGAACAATAGATAAGAGTAGGTGAGAATGAGAAGAAACTGGAACCTTTATACATTGCTGGTGGGAATGTGAAATGGTGCAAACACAGTGGGAAGCAGTTTGGCGGTCCCTCAGAAAGTTAAACATAGAATTACCACATAACCCAGCAATTCCACCCCAAGGTAAATACCCAAAGAAATTGAAAACAGGAACTCAGATAGATATTTACACACCGATGTTCATTGCAGCACCATTCACTACAGCCAGAAGGCGGAGACTTCCCAAGTGTCCGTCAACAGAGGAATGTGGTCCATCCCCACAGTGGAATATTATTCAGTATAAAACAGAATGAAAGAAATTCTGATACATGTTACAACATGGATGGACCTTGAAAATATTATGCTAAGTGAAATAAGCCAGGCACAAAAGGACAAATATTGGATGACTCCACTCTTATGAAATATCTATAATAGGCAAATTCACTGAGAGAGGAAACAGACTACTGGTTTCCAAGGGATGTGGGGAGTCGGGAACTGGGAGATATTGTTTAATGAGTACAGAATTTCTGTTTGAGAAAAGTTTTGGAAACAGATAATGGTGATGGTTGCACAACATACCACATCTGAATATAATTAATGGCATTTAAAAATGGTTAAAAGGACAAATTTTATGTCAGATATATTTTACCACAATAATTTTTTTTAAAACAGGGAAAAGATCGAAAAGATATTTCACCAAAGAAGATATGCAGATGAAAAATAAGCACATGAAAAGATGCTCAAAATAATTTAGTCATTAGGGAAGATGCAAATTATAACCACAACTAGCTACCACTACACATCTATTAGAATGTTTAAAATTAGAATGCTTGGCCACATCAAGTTTGGCAAGGACATAAAGGAACTGGAGCTCTCACACCCTACTGATGGAAATGTACAATGGTGCAGCCACTTTGGAAAGCAGTTTGGCAGTTCCACGTGAAGTTAAATAGACACTTTCCATATGACCCAGAAATCCATCTCCTAGATATTTGCCCAAGAGAAATGAAGACTTTTATGCTTGCACAAAAACCTGTAAGTGAACCTTATCGTGATTTATTCATAACGGCCAAGAAAACTGGAAACAACCTAAATGCCCTTGGACAAGTGGATGGATAAAGAAACTGTGGCAGATCCTTGCATTAGAGACCCACTCAGCAGTAAGAAGGGATGGACGACAGACTCAACTTAGGCCCAGTGATACAAGAAGATAGAAGGTGAAAGGATGGGAAAAAATATTCCATGCAAACTGCGTCCAAAAGAAAGCAGAGGTAGCAATTCTAATATCAGACAAAATAGAATTAAATGCAAAGATGTCATAAGAGACAAAGAAGGACACTATATATTAATAAAAGGGACAATTCACCAAGAAGAAATAACAATTATAATTGTTTATGCACACAATCCAAATTACATGAGGAAAACATTGGCAAACTAAAGGAAGCCATAGATGCTTCCACAATAATTGTGGGAGACTTCAACACATCACGCTCTCCTATAGATAAATCAACCAGACAGAGGACCAACACGGAAACTGAGAGCCTAAACAATCTGATAAATGAATTAGACTTAATAGTCATATATAGAGCATTACATCCCAACTTACCATAATACACATTCTTCTCTAGTGCTCATGGAATGTTCTCCAGGATAGATCATATGCTGAGGCACAAAACAAGCCTTGATAAATTTAAAAAGACTGAAATTATACAAGGCGCATTCTCTGACCACAGCAGAACCAGAGCACTCACGAGTATCTGGAGGTTAAACAACACATTCCTAAACAATCAGTAGGTGAAAGAAGAAATTGCAAGAGAAACTGCTGAATATCTAGAAATGAATGAATATGAGAACACAACATATCACAATCTACGGGATGCAGCGAAGGCTGTGCTGAGAGGGAAATTTAGAGCTCTAAATGCAGACCTCAAAAAGCAAGAAAGAGTACAACCAAAAACCTAACTGAACAACTGAAGAGATTAGAGAATGATCAGCAAACTAACCCCAAAGCAAGTAGAAGAAAAATAACTAGGATTAAAGCAGAAATAAACAATATGGAGAACAAAAAAACAATAGAGAGAATAAATAAAACCAAAAGAAAAAAAAAATGAAGGCAAGGGTGGGTTCCAAAGGCACAGAGCTGGAAGAAGCCAGTGAGCCATTTCCTTTGGCCAATGCGAGTTGCTGTGTTTTTATCAGTGCGTGTTTTAAAGTTACTCAGTGTTAAACTCATTTAATAAAGAATTTTGGAAATTAAAAAAAATCCTTCCAGGAACAGGATACAAATGCATGATTCCATTTATACGACCTTTTGGAAAAGACAGAAAACAGACAAGTGGTTGCCAGGGGCTGGGGGTGGAAGGTGGCTAGGATGGCACGTGAGGGCACACTCTGGGTGATGGGCTGCTGGTGGCAGAGGGCATGTGACTGAAGGCACTTGTTAACGTTTATAGAACTGTGCCAAAATGAGTGATTTTTACTGCAAATTATACCTTGATAAAGAAACACAAGATATGGCTGCAACACACACCAGGATGGCTCAAATTAATGACGCCAAGTATCGGCAAAGGTGTCGCACGAAGGAGACGGTAGATGCCGCAGGTACAGCCACTTGAGGACACACTGGGACAGCTGGTCCTGGCGCTGAACACGTGCACGCCCCACAGGCTAGCGGGTCCGCCCCTCGGTTTACGCCCGGCAGAAACGCACGTCCACGGCTGCTCATGGCGGCATCATTCCTGGTAGCGCCAGCTGCAGACAACGCAGTGCCTGTCGTGGAGCACAGATCAGTCTATGGCCATGTGCTCACAGGAGGGGATTCTCTGCAGCAATGGAAACGAGCTGCTCTTCCCACAGTGTGGACCGGACCCCACAAACAAGTGCCGAGCAAAGCGACAGGCGTCCCGGACGCATCCTGCACGTGTCCGTTCACAGAATGCTTTAAACAGCACTGGGAGGGGCACTGGGGGTGCTGGGGCGTTGGGAATGTCCTGTCCTCACCTGGGGAGGTGTGCTCAGGTACGTGCTCCCTTGATGCTGACCACACAACTCCACAGCTGTGCTTCTTGTGGTTTTTGATATATATTAAAACTCATTTTTGGAAAGTTTTTAGAAGGTGACAGCTGCTGCCATGTTGGAATGTTGTATGATTTGGGCCCTGGAGAAGCCTTTTCAGGCACCATCTTGGCGTTCCCTCCTGGAAATTGGGGGTGAATATGGTGAGAATCAAGTGCTTTTGCCCAGCGCCTCGTCAGCTCGTGGTCTTCGCCGGCCACACAGGGTCCAGGCTGTTCTGAAGGTCCCTCGGGGCTCTACACCTCTGCTCGAGGAGGGCCCGTTGCTTCTTCAGAGAACATTCACTGAACCCTTCTCATGTGCTAGATGCCAGGGGGGCCGTGGGAAACGTGGAAAGTCCCTGCTCTTCTATAGTGGCCACGTTAGCAGAGGTGGACAGAGGGGAAAGAAGATCACCAATAAGACAGTCCCCATCAGTGAGCGTGACCTGGGGCAGTGAGTGGGGAGCTGCTGACCTGGGCTGGCACGCTGACCGCCACACTGTCCACCACGCCGACCGTCAAGCTTACCGCCACACCAGCCATTGCCACTGTCATCTTAAGTGAGGGCAAGGAGGCAAGTGGCCAGGCTGAGGCAGGAGGGAGGCCGAGGTCCTTACCTGCCATGGGCTTCACCTGCACCAGGTAGCCGAGCCTGCTCCCCTCCGACTCCCTCCACTTCATCTGCAGCCGGTCCTCGGGCAGCACGGCCAGCCTCAGGTGGTGGCTCGCTGCAGAGACAGGACAGGTGGTCAGGAGGCAGCTGCCCCCGGGGACCGGCCACCTCCTCCACCTGGACCAGCCCTGGGATCCTGAGGGGGCGTGGCCACAGGCTGGGTGTGCGAGGGGGCCTTGGCTGTCTGGGGGGATCTCAAGAAGACATGGCCCCACCCTGGGGACCACAGGAGGACCCACCCTGCTAGGGGTCGAGGGTGACACGGCCCCTGGTGGCTTCAGTGAGGGTCCCTCTGAGGGCACCCACCCCACCGCAGGGGCTCAGGGGGCACCATGCAGCGATGTGCCCGGCCGCGACCGAGGCGCCGAGCCAACCAGCAGCTGCCCTCCAACCGGGGGCCTTTGCAGCCGCCTCCTGGCTTCGCAGCCCCGAGTCCCCTCAGACCCACAGTGGGCAAGGCGGGGCTGGGGTGGCATGTCCCTCGGGGGGAGGGCTGGGGTGGAGACTCCCAGCGGGAAGCCTGTGTGCATGTGGCACACAAGTGTGACATTGTCTGCCTGCGTGCTGGGTCCACAGTGGCAGCCCAGGCCTGCGGTGAGCATGGCCACGGCCCCGGCTCAGGGCACCTGCAGGTGAGGGGTGAGTGGGGCCCAGGGACAGAGCCTGCAGCCCGTCTTGGGAGGGGGAGCACGGGTCCTGGGCCCCTTGGGCCTCGCCTGGCCCCGGGGACCCCTGGGGAGAGGGGACACCTGGCAGGGCCCTCACAGCCCAGTGCTTCCTGGGGAAGCTTCCGGAGGCTTGGGGTGGAGGGGTGGGGGGTGGTGGCAGCTATTTTTGGATAAAAGAACAGAGATGGGCTTTTCCTGAGAGCCCCACAGAAGCAGGGCCTGAGGGGACGGGAAGGGGCTGGGGGATGCCTGGGGCAGGCACAATGACCGAATTCAGAGCGAGAGGAGCTGGGGCCAGTCCCCGGATGGGGCTCGCTGCCCTCGGAGCCATGAAGCTGAAAGGGAGGGATGTCCCCGGGACGAGGCCGGGGGCTGGGAGAAGCCAGCTGTGAGCAAGGGGCTGTGGCTCCCACTCGTGAAAAGCCTTCTGTTCCCCACCCTGCCTCGGGTGGGCTCCCTCCGGGCGGCGGTGGCGCCTGGGGACTTGGCGGGGAGGTGGGCGGTGTACACAGTGTCGGACGGAGTTAGACAGACAAACGGTGGCCGGCGGGGGGGCAGGGCTCCGCCAGCCACCCGGTGTCCTCCCCTTAACTGTGGCTGGAACCTCCCCAGGGCCATCCTTGGGGAAGGGGCTGCCCCTCGCCCCCCACTGCTGGACGCAGACCCTCGCCCACTGCGGCCCTCCTTGGGGACAGGGCGGTGACGGCGTTTCCCAGCGCTTGTAGGGCTCAGTGGAACCTGCCAGACCCCACAAGGGCGGCTCCGTCTCGCTGACCCTGGACCGGAAGCTTTGCTCCCAGCATGACCACGGCTGCCCCCCGAGGCCGTCTGCCCACCGGGGTTGTCCCGTCTGCGGGAGTTAGAACCTAACCATGAGGTCGGAGCCAAGCTCCGGAGCAAAGCGAGAGCCCCCAGCCGCGGGAAGGTGCCGCAGGGCCGGGCTCAGGGCGGGGAGCGGCCGCAGAGGAGCACGCTGGGCCCCGGCACCGCCATGAGGTGCCCAAGAGAATGGCCTTTCCAATGAGGGAGAGTGAGCGCTGAGCCCACCCGGCCCCGCCGCCTCCAGGGCTCCGGTGGGGAAAGGGGTCGTGGATCTCAATGCGTAAGGTTAAATGCCCGAGTGTGGTGCCCAGCATCCTGGCTGGCGCCCGACGTGGCTGTATGCCCACCATGGACGGGGGCCCTGACTTTTCGGTGGGGAGTCGTACAAACGGGGCCCTTCATCTGTTACTCCACAGACCCTTTGAGACTTTTACATCAAAACTGCGTTCGAGGGGTGGCTCCAGGTGAGACTAACAGAGAAGCACCTGGGTGGTGGCACAGACAGCGACGCCACGCGCCAAGGCACCGCTGGGGATGGCCGACGTGCTTCTCAGCTGCCTGTGCTCTCGTTTTCATTTTCAAAACTAGTCTCTGTGGAAAACAGCCGTCTGGCATGTATAATGAGCGGGTGGCGGGGGCTCGTCCTGCAGGGGACCATGACCCTGGGGGTGGGCTGGGCAGCGAAGCCACCTGGGGAGGTGGGCCGGGAGGCCCCGACCCGAAGCACGGCCCTCCCAAGCCCTGCGTCCTTACCTGGGCCCTGTCCCCGTTCCGTGGCAGCTCCCAGGCACAGCCAGAGGCAGATACAGAGGCAGAGGGGTCCTGGGGGGGGGCAAGCATGGTGCACGGCCTGCGGGGGGAGGAGGCCGTTACCCACCAGCCTGCCCCCCACGACCAAGAGCCGGCGGCGCCGAGCCCCACCTGGGCCACCCCCATCTACCTGTGGCCCCCCAGCACCTGCAGCGGCAGTCGAGGGCCTGCGACAAGCCCTCAAGGGGATGCGCTCACCCTCAGGCCCCAGCCCCTCGGGGAGACCTCGGTGGGCCCCGCCCACAGCCACCCCTGCACCCCATGCGGGGACACCCCCCAGGCCCCTGGCCGAGCCCCCTCACTGCGGCCGGCCCAGCCTGAGGCACCGACCGCTGCACCAGAGGGTCCCACACGTTCAGTCCCCCTGACCCGGGCGGCGCGGCCCCTCTGCTCCCAGCCCCCACCGCATGCCCGCCCCGAGCAGCGTCCGAGCTGGGATGGGGGCCTGATTCGAGCAGAGCCCCAGGGGCAGCACGGCTGCCTCCTCTTCCTGCTCACGGGCGGGAACCAGCCCCCCAGTCTGTCTCTCATCTGCAGAGGGGAGCCCCCAGGGGGTGGGGTCCCAGTGAGTCCTCTGGGGTGCTCTGGCCCTGACCTGCGCACAGACTGCAGGGGGTGCCAGAGTGCAGAGCTGCTGAAGGAGAAGCTCTGCCCCTCCTGGGCCCCCTGCACCCCTCGATGCAGAGTGGACCCTTGGGCTGGGGGGTCTGTGAGCTCTGACCCCTGCACGGCAGGCTCCGGGGGAAAGTCAGCGCTGGCTGCCCCCCAGCCCTGCTGTGGGCTCAGGAGCACCCCCCCCAAAGACCCTACGAGCTTGCCCCTTTCAGTGAGTTTAAATCAGGGTCCTTGTGTGACTCCAGGGCTGGGCAGTGGCGTGGACACCCAGGTGAGGCCCCCAGGGGACCCTCCCCTCCCCAGGGGGTCACCCTGACCCTCTCCCAGGCCCAGGGCCATCCTGAGCCACGGCCCGAAGCCAGACCCCAAGTCCCCAGAAACCACACCCACCCCCTGTCCCACTGCCCCCCACAGGGGTGGGTACCAGCCCGGAGCTTCTGAAGGGTCAGGGGCATCCGCGGTCACAGACCTGAGCGGCGGATCGGGGCCTCCTGCTGCTGTGCGGATGGTGGACGCGGCCCAGGCCCCTCCCTCCAGTCCTCCCCCACCCCCTGCTGCCAAGTGTGGGGTGACAGGATCCAGCCAGGAACAGGTGGGGGCAGGGGGGTGCACACACACCCTCCTGCTTTGGGGGAGCCAGCTCGGGGCCAAGACCTGCAGAGTCCTGGGCTGGGGGTGCAGCCGGGGGCAGGGCGGAGCGGATGACGGTGCTGGAGCCCCCCGGGACCACCTCATCCCTCGGGCTGCAGGGCACCAAACCCAGCGTCCCCCTGGGTCTCCCCAACACTCTACAACCCACACCAGGACCAACCAATCATCCCCTTCTCCAGAGTCCCCGGAGGGCAAGGGTCAGCCAGGCATGGCCCCTACGAAGGCTTTGGGGTCCACCCTGAGGCCCCATGGCTGACACGATGGGGTGATGGGAGATGCTGGCCGGAGCACCCCAGGACTGGGGGCCATGGGAGGGCCTGACCCCTCCCAGTACCTGCAGGTACTGCCCCTTTGATCTCCTTTCCGGGCTAAGGGGGACAGGCAGGGGACGCAGTCGGGCTGTCCCTGAGATGATGGGGGCCCTCTGCAATGCCCTCCCCTAGGGCTGCTGCCCTGTCCCCCAGAACAGCCCTGCTGTTGGGAGCCCCTCGGGCTGACAGTGAGGGGGAAGGAAGCCCCTGAGGCACCTCCCACTCGAGCCAGGGGAGGGGGTGGGGGGAGTGGGGGGTGTGGGGACAGGCTGAGCCCGGACCCTGGGTGCCTTCCCCCAGAGCACCCACCCCTGCCCCAGGCTCTGCTCTCAGGAACCCCACCTGGGACATCTACCCAGTCCCCCGTTCCCTGTCCCCCACCCAGCAGCCTGGCAGCGCAGCCCCCACTGCCTTTACCCCCGGCTCTCGGACCCCCACCCGGCCTGCCCTCCGTGCCCCGCTGGACCCTGACGGAGCTGCTGTGGCCCTTTGGGAGGAGGCAGGCCCAGCGCCCGGGTTCCTGGGCCACCGCACAGGGAGGGGTGGTGCTTGCCGGGACCGGGAGGGACAGCGGGCAATGGCCAGGAGCGGGGCCAGCGCTGCCCTTCTCGGGCTCCCCACAGGGGCCCTCGCCCACCTCCCTGGGCCTCCAGCTGCCTGGCACTGCAGGACCCCAGCCCGGCCGCCCCAGCCCGGCCCCGCCCGCTGCCTCGGCCCCAGCACCGGCCGGTCCAGCAGCTCGAGGCCAGGAGCGCAGTGGTGGGGAGACCTTCCTCCTCGCCCCCAGGGCTCGACCGTCCTGCCGCCAGTCCTGCCTGATGCCAAGAGGACTGGGGGGACGGGCTGGCCGAGCCCAGCTCCTCGCCACCCTGCTGTGGCGGCCTTGGCAGCCCTCTGGCCCCTTCCCACAAGGACGCAGGACAAAGGGGCCTTCAGAGCGGAAGGCCCACAGGCTCTCAGCCTGGGTGACCCGGGCCCCGGGAAAGGGTGGCCTCGTGGGGGGCTGGGCCAGAGCCGGAGCCCTGCAATGCCACCAGCGGCCAGCAGAGGGGGGTGCGGCCGGCACCGGGAACATGCGTGCGCGCCCACGGCCCCCAGCTCCCGGGCACGCACGTGCCCGTCCCCAGCCCCACGCAGGCTGCTGGTCAGTCCTCGGCCCTGAGGCGAGTTCCCACGCTCGGGCCTCGCTGGGCCGTGAGCTCCAAGCAGATGGTGACCCCATGTGCCTCTTGGTCCCCACAAGCCCCTGGGGTTGCACCAACTTTGCAGTGAGGATGGGGGTCTCGGATGGGACAGGTAACCGACCAGGGTCCCAGCCGGGGCGTCCTTGAAGGGGGCAGCGGGCATGTGGGGAGCCCGAGGCTGAGGCTGTGGGACAGGATGGGGGCCAGAGAGGGGCCTACCTCCCCCAGCCCCAGGCTCCTGCCCTGACTCCAGGAGCCTCCACAGCCAGGTGAGCGGGTAACACCCAGCAAGGCGCAGACCACAGGAGGGCGGGGTCAGGAGGCTGCCCAGGGCCCTTCCTGAAACCATCCTGGGGCTCCTGGGGCTCAGGCCCTGACCCCCAAGGAGGGCACCCCAGCCTGGGGGGCTGCAGGGCAGGGAGTGAACCCTGAACAAACCACACATCCTGAGAACAGCAAGGAGGAAGTTCCAGGAAAGGAGACTGTGTGTGGGGGGGTGGAGTTCACTGGCAGACAGATGGCGGAGGCCTGCAGCAGCACATGGTGGAGGCCTGGGACGCAGATGGCCGAGGCCCGGGGCAGACAGACGGTGGAGGCCTGGGGCAGACAGAGAGCGGAGGCCCGGGGCAGACAGAGAGTGGAGGCCCGGGGCAGACAGATGGTGAAGGCCCAGGGCAGACAGATGGTGGAGGCCTGGGACGCAGATGGCCGAGGCCCGGGGCAGACAGAGAGTGGAGGCCTGGGGCAGACAGACGGTGGAGGCCTGGGACAGACAGCGGAGGCTCAGGGCAGACAGATGGTGAAGGCCCAGGGCAGACAGATGGAGGAAGCCCGGGGCAGACAGATGGCAGAGGCCTGGGGCAGACAAATGGCGGAGGCTGGCTTGGGGGTCCTGCTGGGGAAGGGAGGCCTCCCCGTCCCTGCATCGTGGTGGATGGCACTGGGGTTGGTCCAAGGGCCACAGCCTCAGCAGGCGCTGCCTCTGGGGCCCAGTGGTGGACACGGTGTCTGGAGTGGCCTGGTCTGGCCTGCAGGGAGGCCACCAGCTGGGGGAGGTGGCAGGTCCGGGGCCACCTGGGTCCTGGCCCTGATGCCCTCGGAGGGGGGCTCTGCAGGGGTGGGGGGTTTGGCAGGACCTCCACACCCTGACCACCCCCATATCCCACCCTGATGGTGGGGGTGCCTGTCCCGTCCACACACATGGGCTCTGCCACCACCGCCCTCGTGGCTCTCCCAGCTCCAGGCCGACTCTTTGAAGAGCAGACTGCAGTTCTGACTGGGGGGTCGGACCCTGAACTGTGTCTCGGCTCAGTCACACAGGGGCGAGAGGCAGTGGGCAGTGTTGGGGGAAAGGGGTCACCCACTAGGACGGAGGTGGCATGACAGGCCTCACGAGACGGTGACGTGACCCCTCCTCGGCGGGGGCTGCTGGGTCCAGGGACGTGAGGGACTTCACAGTGGACGCCTCCCTGCCAGCCAGGAGGGCAGAGGCCCCCACCGCCCCACCCGGGACCTGGCACCCGTCACCCTAGAGCCCTGCCTGGGACAGACGGCCTCCTGGGGGCAGCACGGGCTCCGGAAGCCCAGCTGGGCCTCTCCTGCTGCGGTCCCCCTCTGGCCCGGTCTCCTCCTGTCACGTGGTACCCCAAGCCTGGTGCCCTCGAGGACAAAGGCTCAGATGGGGGTCGGGGGCTCGGGACCCCGCCCCTCCTGGGTGCCCCTGCTCCCTGCACACACACACACGCCCCGACGACTCCAGCTCCCACGTGCTTTACTGTGCTGCAGTCTCAGCAGCGCTGCGCGCAAAGCAGAGGACACCTGGGGGGAGAAGACCCTGGACCCTGTCTGGGCCCCACCTGGGCGAGCACCCACAGGACAGGAGGGCGCTCCCTCGGCTGGGGACGGGGGTCTCAGACCACTCCACTCCAGCATTCCGGAAGCACTTTTAAGTGCCAATAAAAGGCTTTCAGGCTTCTCTGTGGGAGCAGGTCTAGAAACAGCGCCTGTACTGACTACTTAAGGCAGAGGGGGCAACACATCGGAAAACGCGGCTCCTGGGGACAGATGGGGCGGCTCTCGTGTCCTGATGAAGGTACACGGACCACAAGAGGTTACACGCCTGACCTAACCAAAGCAGCCGCGGTGCTTGTCCTTGAGGCCGACGGCGAGGGGAGCCGGCCAGACACTCCGGAGCCGAGACCAGAACAGCTAGGAGGGGAGCAGTCTCGTCCCAACACGCGGTGGTTCAGTCGCAAGCAGGAGTGTCCGACACCACACGTCCCATGCTGAGGCCCCGCAGCTTCATCGCTGGGTAGACCCTGACCTCAGCCCTAACGTGACACACCTGGCACCGTGGCCTACGCTGCCCACGGCTTTGTCCCCCGTGCTCCGGGAAAAACGCCCCCACTCCCAGCAAACTCTTCCCCAGGTAAGCTTCTGCGACCTGTGGCCCCAGGAGGGCAGATGACAGCCCTGTGGCCTCTCACCCCTGAGCCAGACCCCCGCCACCCCCGCCCCCAGCATGGCAGGTCACTCGCTCGGTGACCAGGCCCCCCGAGTGGCAGCCCAGGGCACAGGCCTCCCAGCCAGGCGCCCTCCACGGCCTTTCCCTTGGAGTCGGGCTCCACGCACGGCCCTCACCTGAGGCCTGACCCACAGGCTGCTGTCACCTGGCCACTGATGACCAAGTTCCCGGGGGCCTCTGGTCTCAGGCCCAACCCCACTCCATGACAGGAGCGGCACGTGGGCGTGGGGGGCACGGGTGCTCCAGACGGCAGCCTGTCGGCAGTGCCCTCAGCCTGGCCGGCCAGGAGCCTGCTGGACGCCGGGGCTGGGATGCGCAGGCTGCACAGGCAGGCCCCCCAGGCTCAGGGGCATGGTGTGGCCTGGCCAGAGGTCAGGGGCTGACCAGGGACACCGGGGTCACATGGAAGCAGGTTTGGAGACAGAATCACAGGTGTCACCACCTGACTGGGATGAGGCGTCCTTGTGAGAGAGGAGGTTTCAGAAAAACACCAGAACAAACTCCTGCCATCAAAAACACAGCATCGGGCCGAAGCTGCACATCGGAGCCTGACCACAAGCACCCACTGTCCGACACGCTCCAGGTGCAGCTGGGGGTTGGGGCGGGCGGGTGAGGTCCAAGCCCAGTGCAAGGGAAGACGCTCCGAGGATGAGCACAGCAGGGGCAGCCAGACACTGAGCAGGCGCCAGGCTGGATGGAAATTATCTGTACCTCACCTTGCCCGTGGCCCCAAGCTGCCTGGAGAACCCCAGCTGCTGTGGGCACACAGGATGTGCCCGCACACACTGAAAGCAGAGACCAAGCTGGCACGGGCACAGGACAACGCTCGGGGATAAGACACCCCGGCGGAGCCTGCCCTGGAGCAAGCCCTGGCTATCCCACTCCTGGGGCCCGTGGGACCAGCTGGGGCGCCTGCCAGCCATTCCTCTGTGTGAACGGGTTACACAGATGGGCCCTACTCCAGTGGCAGCAGGGCCAGGGGAGGGTGCGCAGGGGCTCACCCCAGGCCTGCCGTCCCCTCACTAAGCCATGGTTCTTCCCCTTGGCGTCTGTGCCGCCAGCTGCTCTGAGTGGGTGCAGCCAGCTCATTCAGCTGGGCTCGGCCGTGTCCCAGGACGCAGGGCAGCACCTGTGCCAGGGAGGGGTCAGAGCCCACAGGGACACTTGGGTGGCCGCTTGAGGGTGACTTTGGCCAGCATGACTGGAAGCGAGACAGGGATGATGAAGCCACATGGGGCTAGCCACGAGGATGAGTGGATTTAGGACACAGGCTGACACCGACGGCTGTCAAGACATGGCAACACAGGGGAGGACAGTCGGAGGGCAGTGCCGGCTCTAGCACTGCTTCCAGTGTTTCCATCTGAAAAGGTCCAGGAATTTTCTTTTAAATGGGAAACAAACCACCAGAGCAAGCCTCTTAAAGTTAAAGACACTTCCACAAAACCAGGCGCCTCATCTGACGCTGACAGCATCTCACGTCACCTTGGTCCTAGCAACCTGGGGAGACGGTTTATTTAGGGCATGAGTTACTGAAATGACCCCCATCCGCAGCCAGAAAGCTCTGGGCCTCGCGGCCGGGCCCTGGTGACTGTGGGCGCCACACTGCCTTCACCAGCCCAGGCCCAGCCTCTGCCGGAGGCCCTGAAGGCTGCACAGAAAACCCTGGGCTGATGCAGACACGACAGGCAGGACGAGCCAGCCCCAGGCCCACGTCGAGGGCCGGTCCCGAGAGGCCATCTTTGCGCCACGGGTGCTCGTTTCTTGGGCTGATGGAGGAGGGATGAGGAGGGCGGAGTGCGCACGGCAGCTGCCCCACCTGCTCTGCAGGGCTGGGGCGCAGGGCAGGGAGCTACCAGTTCTGGTTGTCCCAGCCCTCGTCGGCAGGCACCGCAGGCTGCACGGCCTTCTTGGCCTTGGCCCTGCCCTCCCCACCGGCGCCCTCACCAGCCTCCCAGTTCTCCCAGCCGTCACTGTGGTTGCTGTTCCTGCTGTTGGAGACGGTGCCAGAGCCCCAGACGTCCCAGCTATCCGAGCTCTTCCTCCCCGTGGAGTTGTCAGCGCAGGTCCAGCTGTCGCTGCTCGGGGACTGGCGGGCCTTGGGCGGCTCGCTGCTCCCAAAGGTCTCCCAGAAGCTCCGGTTGATGGTGCTGTTCTGGAAGTTGTCCCCGCCGCTGTTTTGGTAGCTGCTGCCCTCCGGGGGTCTTTTAAAGAGAGAAAGGGGCAGCCTGAAGCCATCTCACAAAACCAGAAAGGCGTGAGCGCGGTACGCCCCAAGGACCCCCACCTCCTCACAAGGAACAGCTCTAGGGGTCCAGCCCCTAGAGCCACTGCCCAGGTGGGCCACACACACCACAGGCCTCCTGTCGAAGCCCACCCCTCCTCCGGCACGCTCGGGGTCCACCCTGAACTGGAGGAGTTTAAAAGCAAACTTCAGAAGTGTTGGGGCTTTTGCAATGAATAAAAGAAAAAAATACCCAGAAGCACACAGATCTCTTTATAAGCTCCAAACCGTTAGAAGCAACTCAGACAGGGGAGAGGCTGCCACGCCAGCCGCAGGAGCAGGAAGGGAAGGAAGGAGACCCAGCCGGAGCTGCTGCTCGGGGTTGGACCCCGCTTTCCAACTCCAGTTGCGATTACCCCATTTAAAAAACATGAAACAGCTCACGTGGGGAGTAAAACGGGTGACCCAGCCCATGGCAGGGGCCGTCCTCCCACCTGGGTCCCCCACGGTCACCTTGGTGGGGTCAGAGGTCCCTGAGGGCCTGTACGGAGACCCTCCCTCCCTCTCAGCCCTGGGTGGCCGCAGTGCCACAGGGACTCGGGAGAAGCCTGGAGGGGCCCAGGCGCCGCTGGCTTCTGCACCTTTCGGGGCTCTGTGTGGCAGCCCCGGAGCCCAGGCTGCAGGGGACACTGCGTACAGGGCCCGCCCCACAGCTCATGCCCAGGACGTGCCTGCAGGACACAGAGCAGCCCCCAGCCGGGGTGACAACGAGGACATGGCCTTGCTCATGGGGAGGGGGCCCTGAGTGGAGGAGGGGGCACTTACTGGAAAGAGGGGTCGTCCGCTTTTCCAGAAAAAAAGGTCGTGACATCGTGCCACCCCTTGCTGCTGACCCCCTGGACCTGTGGGGAGACGGAGAGGCTTGCGGGGCCTCTGATGCGGAGGCACACACAGCACCCGGCTGGGAACAGCACACCTTGCACACACATGCACAGGACAGGGGCTCGGGGCTTTCTGTGCATGGCTTTAGGGCGTTTGTCA
This sequence comes from Bradypus variegatus, assembly GCA_004027775.1. NCBI lineage: Eukaryota > Metazoa > Chordata > Mammalia > Pilosa > Bradypodidae > Bradypus > Bradypus variegatus. Next base: position 19,869 of record PVKY010003442.1, read on the forward strand.
TCCGGCCCCAGGCAGGAAATGCTGGGTGGAGACAAACGGCGGAGGCCCTAGAGCGCTGGCCTCAGTGCCCTGGAGGGAAACCAGCCACACAGACCCCAGCCCCTGCCACCGGCAGGGCCCTCACATCCCAGACACAGGTTCCAGGCTGGCAGCGTGAGGCCGACCACAGGCACTCCCCATGCACGGCTGAAATGGAGCCACTTACCGCAGACAGGCCCACGGCAGCAAGACAAGGGCAGGAGAGAAAGAGCAACACATTAACTCCCCACAGGCCCTGCCAGCCGAGCTGTTCCACATCCTGCACTCAGCAGCCAGAGCGTCCCTGGGAGCCAGGGCCCAGGCCATGCCTGTGGCGAGAGCTCCCCGAGCGGATCCACTCTGGGGGCGCAAAGTTCCGGGCCACGCCCCAACTGTTGGGGCCCAGAGCTGCCGGGTGCAAAGATCTGGAGACAGCTTCGTGCTGGCCCCAGGTGGGGGGGCTGCCCTACCTTGGATGCCAGCTGGGAGACCCCGCTGGACACGTCATCGAAAATCTTTCCCTCCTTCACCTACGTGGATTCAAGCACACCGTCAGGAGGAGCTGGGCCGGGACGTGCTTCGGAGAGAGCGGGGCACAGGCCTGGGTTCGTAAAGCCACTGCACCACCACACGCATGTCGCCAAGGGGTCAACATCCCCGAAAGGTTACAGTGACCAAGAGAAACGACTCCCACCCCAGAACCCGGGCTCGGCAAGGCCCCAGCCCAGCACGAGCTTTGCCTGCCCAGTGTGAGCCGTGGCCCCAGGGCAGGGCCAGGAGGGGTGGGCACTGACTGGGCAGTGCGGCTGCTGCCCCTTGAATAGGGAGCAGGGCCAGGGGCTGTCCTGGGGGCGGGGGCAGCCCCACCCGGGACGCGCTCGTGCGGAGAGAGGACAGAACCCCCCCACGCGGTAAAACGCCCTCGACTTGCTTCACTGTGGCCAACGTCACCTTTTCCTGAGCAGGTCTGAGAACGTTTTCGTTCAGACTGTGGCTTAACTCTGAAGCCTGTTGAAAGAAAACAAATGGAGGAGCAGGAATCAGCAGGCCTCCTGGGGAGGGCGAGCCTGGCCGCGAGCTCTGCCCAGAAGCCGAGCAGCAGCGCCACACACACAAGGACATGCCACGAGTGGCACCTCAGGAGGGGGCGGCAGCTCCCGCTTGCCCAGGCCCCGTTCCTCAAGTGGCACCCACCCGGCCTCCAGCCACAGCGCAGGGAACCGCAGTGCCCCGGGCCCAAGAGTGGCAAGATGTGGCCCCACCCAAAGCAGGGGCAGGAGGTGGCAGGCGGGTGAGCACAGCGAGCTCTGAGGAGCCACCAGGGAGAGGCCGAGGCCATTTCCTGACTCGAGGCCTTGACGGGAACTTAGCCAGAGCTCCAGGCTTCTGGGATAAGGCACGAAGGGGCCTTTTCAAGGGGGAGAGCCGCAAGACGTGGGAAGGAGCCTGGCCACCAGAAGAGCTCCCCTAGGCTGCTCGGCTCCGGGTAAGGACAGCTACAAGAGCGTTGGCCAGCAGCTTCCCATCCAGGCTCCTCCCGGGCCGCATGGGCAGGAGGCTCTCTTGGGTTCCAGATCATGGAGGGAGCCACTGGCCAGCGCTCCTGGGGCAGCCGCCTCCTGCACGTGGATCTGATCTGAGCCCCCACGGAGGGTGGGTCCAACCAGAGCCTGGTGACCAGGTGGGGGGACGACAAGCGCACCTGGGTAGGGGAGGGGCCTGCAGGGACGCTCCAGTGGTGGGGACCCAGGGAGGGGCCGGGGATGCGCTTGCAGGCAAAGCTCATGCTCAACCCAGCCAAGGCAACTGTGCACGAGAGGCGTGGGCTTTACCGGCTCCGGCTGCTGCTTGTAGCCCCAAAACTTTCCCAGA
>PVKY010003443.1:0-21683 GCA_004027775.1 Bradypus variegatus
TGCTACTTTGGAGGTGACGTTCTGGGTCACTTTCTGGTTTTTATTCATTGTTTTTCACGGAGGTGTCTCCTTGCTTTGTCTCACCTAGCCGCCATCATAGGTTCTCCCCATGTCCCTCTAACTCTTAGGGCAGGACCGGCTACCCAATTTGTGGGACCCAGAGCAAGAAGAAAATATGGGGCCTTTTGTTCAAAAAGCAGGGAAGAAGCTTTTTCCTTTCTTCTGCTGCCTCTCTCTTGACCTGTCCTGGTGTTTTTTATTTGCTATTTAAAGCCGCAATCGCTGGGGCATGGGGAATTCATCGTCCAGTGCGGACACCCAGGGGCCCCGCTCCAAAGTGTGTGTGGGGCATCCGCACCTGACTCCCACCCTCCCCCAACGCCGGTGCCAGGTGGTGGGGGGCAGGGAGAAGGCTGCTGAGATCCCATCCCCAGCCCCTGTGCCTGCTCCCCCGGCCCATCAGACTCCACTTGCAAAGCACAATTCAAAGAGAAAAGTACCGAGAATTTCAGGACGACAGCCGCAGAACATTAACCCCCAAGTGCAGGGCTCCCTTCTGAGCTCGGGGCCCTGTGCAGGTTGCACACGTGTGCAGCTGGCCCGGCCTAAGGGAGGGAAATCAGATGGGAGTGTCAGCCCTGTGCAGGTTGCACACGTGTGCAGCTGGCCCGGCCTAAGGGAGGGAAATCAGATGGGAGTGTCAGCCACTTAGCTCCCACCCCAGCAATAAAGCCCCTGACATGTTTGGGGGGGGGTGGACGGGGGTGTGGATGTGTAGTCGAGCACATGCTGCCTTTTGTGTTCTCGACTATGCTGAGGGGATACCCTGTGGCAGTGACTGGCAGTTCCTGGGTTCAACCCCCACCTCCATCATTTACAAACTGTGTGAATTTAGGCAAGTGACTTAATCTCTGGGCCTTACTTGCTCCTCTGCAAAATGGGAACAAAAATACCTAGCTTGTGGGGTTGTGAGAATCAGCAGCGATGTATATGAAGTGCCAAGCAGTACCTGGTACACAGTCAAAGCTAATAGGCTGGGGTGGGTGGGTGTCTGTGTTCTCAGAGGGGAGAGGTGTGCAGCCGAGCAAGCATAGGGGTCCAGGAACAGGGGCAGGGGTATGTCTGAGGGCATGCCCCTCCCCCTCAGAGGGGCCCTGAGAGGGGAGTTCCAGGGGGCTTTTGCAGGACAGGACAGGGGGCCTAGGGCATGGCGCTGGATCAAGCAGGACCTGCAGTAGGTGGGAGGGCCCCAGGGAGACTGGAGGGCTTAGGAGAGGAGCCCAGAGGCCCCCACAAGTTGCCCATATGAGGGACTTTGGGGAGAAGAATAACATGGCACCTGCCAAATGGGTGTGTATGCCTCGCATGGACCTGGGCTGGCCATAGGATTCTGGCCCAGCTTCCCGGAGTGCTCCTGGAGCTTCTGCCATGCCTCAGTTTCTCCAGCTTCGCACTGGCTACAGAAGAACGAGAGAACTACCAAATATCAGGTGCCTTCCATGTGGGCCATGCACTGTGTTTTACAAACCTCCCCTTACTTGGGCCTCAAAGGATCACTGGCCCATTGCTCAGATGGGGAAACTGAAGCCTAGAGAAGGTGATGATTCACCCAAAGATTCAGCAAGAAAATGGGAGAGATCAAATTCTGACAGGCTTTCCCCCACGTTTTGGGTCCTTCCGGCCTTTCTGGAAGTGGCTGGATGAGACATGAGCCAGGCTCATGGAAGTGCTGCCAGCCCTTCCTAGGAAGGGGGACAGTGGAAGCTGAGGGATGTTCCTTGATCTAGGAAGCCTCGATTAACTTGTGGCTGCCATGCTGTGGTGAGGGGTGCAGCTTCCAAAGCAGGCTGCCTGGACTTGAACCCCAGCTGGGGGATCTTGGGCAGGTGGCTTAACCTCTCTGGGCCTCAGTTTTCTCCTGTATATAAAATGGGCTTAATAATAGCATCTACTTCAGAGATTGTTTTGAGGATTAACTGGGCAAAAATATGTAAAGCACTTAGAACAGTGCCTAGCCCATAGCAAGAGCTATGTAAGCATGTGCTGCTAATATTTTTAAAACCATTTAAGAGTTGAATTGACATAATTTCTGTTTTCTAGACAGTGAATTACACATTTATTAATTTCAAATTTGTACTTTTCCTCTTTGTACTTAGGATCTGGGAAATTTTCCTTTTGAGTCGCATGCAATTTCCCAGGTTCCTGAGAAGATAATTCCCCGACAAGCCTCCAGTCCAAGCGCCCATAGCCAGCGGGGGATTTAACAGCCCCACCTAGAGTGGCTTCTCCCCATAGCGAGCCCTGCAGCACACCAGCCCCTTTGGTCATCAGCATATCAAAGGCTCTGAAAAATCCTGCAGCAAAAAAACTCTGTTGCGTATTGATACAGCCTTTCCCAATCTTGTTTGGCCATGTGTCCTCTTTCTTTCTGCGCCACACCTGCTGGCACCTGCTGGACACACACTGGGAAATGCCAGCGCTCATTTCCTGGTTTCTAGGAAATAGTGGGGGACAGGGAGAGCTGTGAATAATGCCCTCACAGCGCTGCATGGTTCCATCGCGGCACAGGTTATCTCCAGCAACACTCATCGTACTGCTGCTTCCCGCGTTCTCACTGTCATCGCCCTATTTTGTCCTCACAGCAGCCCGAGAAGGTGAGGAGCTTCAATATCCCCATCCTACAGACGAGGAAATTGAGGTTCACCGAGGTTAAGTGGCCACACAGCCAGTTAGTCATGGATCCGGGAGACAAACCCACAGCTTCTGGTTTTAAGTCCCACATTCATTCTCCCACACATTGATAGGCAAAATAAAAATAGATCCCATTTCTGCCAGGATCAATCTTCCCTGGTGATTTGCTTTTAAAAATCTAAAGTGTTTTGTTTTTTTTCTCCTTTTGTACCGATCGAATGAGTTAAAAACTTAAAATCTTCAGTAGCTTTCTTCTGACTACAAAAGCAATACATGCTCATCACATACAAAGCTTTCTGAACATTCTGAGTTGGAAAATGAAAAACTCATCCTCCTGCCCCGAGAGATAACCTGGGTTTATAGCTGGGCACACACCTTCTGGGCCTTCATTGTCCATCAGCCACATGGTGGCGATTTAAATTAAAATGGATTGAAATGAAATAAAATTTAAAATTCAGCTCCTCGGTTGCACTAGCCACATTTCAGGTAGTCAGTGTCCACCTGTGGTAGTGGTTACCTTAGGGAATGGTGCAAGTACAGAATGTTTCCGTTGTTGCAGAAAGTTCTATTCTAGCCTCTTCCTAGACGTAGCCTGACACGTGTATAATAACCACTGAAGTTCTTGACGAGGCTCTCAATAGGCACATGTTTCTCTGTGGCCTCCCACAGTGGGGGAAGAGGCCCCAGAGAGGCACAAAGAGGACACGGAGAGTAAAGAGACTGGAAGGAAATACACCATGATAGTGGTTTTCTCTGGGTGTTGAAATGACAGTTTATTTTAAGTGTGTTTAGAGCCTCCAGGTATTCCACACTAGAAAAGGCACCTGGCCTGGGGATGCTGATTGGAGTCGGGTGTTCCTTAATGTTCTTACTGGTTCTAAAATCTTCAGGGTGTGATCCCAACCAAGGCTTACTTTATTATTATTTTTAAAAATTGTGCCTCCACAAAGAATGGATGTCTGCACGAGTCCAAGGAATGAAGCACAGGTGGAGGAAAGGCCCGCAGAGGTTTATTTTCACGCGGGGGGCCCCTGCGGCCCAGGGCTCTCTGGAGGGGCCGGTTTCGCGGGTGCCACCTGTGCCGTCACATGGGGCCCCGTGCTTAACAGGGCCTTGCGCTTCGTTTGATGCTCTGTGATTGTCATCTTGAAGTTCCCAATGATTGTTGAACAAGGGGCCCCACGTTTTTATTTTGCACCAGGGCCCTCATATCATATATTTATGATCCCAGGGATTGTCCTCAGGGTGGGACTCCTCTTGACTGCTCTGAATCCTTCCCCTTTGGTCTTCCTCAGACCACAGGCACAGCCGTCCATGGAGCCCTCTGTGTGCGTGAGAACGAGCACACTTCAGCTGCTCAGCTGTGTGTCTGGAGAGGAGTAGGAGCAGGGCGGGTGCGGGAGGCCCTGTGGCCGCTGTCCGCACGCACATACATGCCCTCAGAGCCCACACTGCGCCGGCCTACTTCAGGGAGCGGCCCCAGTACATACTGCCCTACATCACTGTCCAGTCCAGAGGCCACCTGGACCCCCACTGCCTCCCAGTTCACACCCAACCCGGGGCCTGGCTGCCCAACTCCTCAGCCTCCTCTGCCTCGGCCTTTCCACGGGACCCGCAAGCCCACAGACCCACTGGCTCACGGTTCATTTCTCTGCAGCCCCCCCACTCAGTCCTTCTTGCACACTTCTGCTTGTGGCATCCATTCTGCCTGGGCTGCCTGTGATCTGCCCTAGATCTGCCGAACCCACATCAGAGTCCACCCCTCTAGAACAGACTTCTGGAAGCGCTGGAGAAGGGCCTGGAGGTGCTCCTGGAGCATAGAGGGGGACAAGCCTGGAGGAGTCCAGGAGGGCGCCACGGAGGCGATGAGTTTGATGTGGGCCGGGTGGAAGAGGGGGTTCTGTTGGGCTGGCTTTGATGTCAGACAGACGCTGGCATGAATCTGGGCTTGGCCACTTACTAGCTGCATGACCTTGGCTGAGTTACTTCCCTTCTCAGAGCCTAAGTTTCCCATATGTAAAATAAGGATAATAATAACAGTAACATCTATGACATTGTTAAGTATAGAGTTTTTATGATATGCCTGCAGAAGAACCAACACAGTGCCTGGCACACATCAAGTCAGCAACACACACGGCTCCCTTCTCCTTTCCTCCTTCCCTTTCTCCTCTTAAATATTAGTTCCAGCACCTCTGCCATAAGCAAAGAGCATGCCTGAGGTCTGGGACAGCCATCGAGGCTAAGGCAGGAACAAGGAGTGCAGTCCTCAGAGGCAGAGCTGCACTTTGGAGTTGGTCTGCCTGAACTTGAGGCCCAGATCTGCCACATCCTCTCTGGGTGGCCCTGGGCAGGTCCTGCCCTCTCTTCGAGTCTGTTTTCTCTTCTCTGCAGTGGAGGCGGCAATGCCCAGCATGTGTTGCCATCCTGAGGATTTAACAAGGTCACTGACGGTTTAACTAGAGCATCTGCAGAATGTCCCAGAAGGCTGTGCTTCTAACTAGATAGGAAGGACACAAGCCCGTGGGAGGTGGGCGGCCAGGGGTGCGCTATAAGGGCCGGGCCTCAGGGGCCCCAGAGCTCAGAACAGGCCCGGCAGCACCCTGGCTGTGTGGCCTGGGCAAGGCCCACCCTTCTCTGGGACTCAGTTTCTCCATCTGTAAACCGAGAACTGCAGTGCTGGCCTATCTCATCGGCATATCTCCTGAGACAGCCTCTTTCCACACATCACCAGAATGCTGGCTCCAGGCAGACAGGTGGCTTTCGCTCTCTTGTTCACAGCTGAATCCTCAGTGCCCAGAACAGTGTTGGCATGCAGTAGGGGCTCAATAAGCGTCCATCGCATGCCTCAGCAGCACCATCTTGTGCTACCCACCCCCACGCCCCCCACGTCACATACCCCACCAAGCCCCAGACCTGGGCACTGGGAATGTGAGCATCAGGGAAATCAGCCCTGTCTCTCTAGGGAAGCTCTCTGTGGACCGCGCCACAGGCCACCAGCATTTCCTGAGCACCTGCTGTATACACAGCTCTGCCCAGCCCAGGCAGGCCCTTGCTCCACCACCTGACGGGACAGGACCAGGGAGGACAGTGACAGACACAGTGGCCTGGGAAGAGGAACAGAGAGGAAGGCTGGCTGGCTGGGCTGGGGCTGGGCTGCTCCTGGGAGGGTGGGACTGCCCCTTTCTCTTTCTTTCTTTGCAAAAAATTAAAAATAAAGTTTCCCCCCTAAATCTAAAAGCAAGTGTTTAAAGGTTTGGAAAACACACAATAACCAACAGAATCAAAAATAAAAGGCTCCCTGCCATAACTGTACAAGGTACCTTAACCGCTGCAGACATTTGCATGTATTTCCTTCCAGTCTTTTCCTTGAGGTTGCCTCTTTCTCAGAGGGGGCTTTCTTTCCACTTGGGAAGGAGTGTGGCTGCTCTGTAGGGAATGTGGGGGAGCTAGGCTCTCCCCAGGGATCCCCTGACACCCCTAAAATGGGGGTCCTCACTCTAACCATCCAGGACCTCCTGTCGTGCCGTTGTATGTGGGTCCTCAGAGCTGTGGGTGGGGCCTCGCCAGGCCTGGCCCCTTGCCCCTGTTTCCTCCATGGGGTGGGGCAGAGTTTAGGCTCTTCCTGAGCATTGAGGGCAATGCTTAGGGCTGTGGGAAATCAGCCCTTGGCCACCAGGCACCCAGGTGAGTTGGGTCTGGGGACAGGGGCATGACCAAAATGGACCTTGCTTTTCCCCCTCACGTCATTTCCTGTTGCTCTTTTCCACTTGGACTCTCTGAGTTTTTGTTTCCCTCAATACCTCCTGCGTCCTCCACACCCAGCCACTTTCCTCCTCTTGACAAAGGTGAGCAGATCAAGTGGATTCATGGATGCTAAGGTGTTCGTGACTAGGAGGGGCCTGCATTTAAAAAGCCAGGTGGGCAGCGCTTTGACCCCTTTGCCTGAGTGCTCGTGGTGGGATTTCAGTCACCAGTCGCTGTGCCACTCAATGAGGGATGCTTTTGGGGGGAGTTGGGGTGCTGACTTTGGTCACCCCTGCAAATCATAACTTAAAGACGTTTGCCCTTTCCACCCACACAAAAGTCTGAACCTTTTGCCAAAAACACTTTTCCCAGACATGAAAGAAAAACCCAAAGAGGAACTTAAACCTTCTCACTGCCTGTGCCGATTGGACCCTGCGCTCCGGCTCTCACCAGCAAACATTGCAAAGAGAAAGCCAGACGGCGATGGGAGAAGTGAGGGGAGAAGCTGGAAACCTCTCAGGCTAGCCAGTCATTGGTTGGTTGGCTGATTGGTTGGTTGTTGGTTCGTTCATTCACTCATTCATTCATTCATCCATTCTTCCTTTCCTGTATCATTTTAGCAAGAAATGCTGACCACTTCCTTTCTGGGAGGCCCCGTGAAGATGACCCCTTTCGATGTGTGTTGGTGAGGCTGTGTGAGGGCAGCGCGGGGCACCCTTGAGGCCTGGGGAGGAGAAGGGGAAAGACTAAGGAATGTGCCTCAGAGGAAGCTGCCATTAAGCTGGACCCAAAGAGGGGAGGAAGGGTCTCTCTCCTTCTCCATCCTGCTCAGGGCAGAGGTGCCTTGTGCAGGAGCAGAGGAGGAACGTTAAATGGCAATTATTTCCAATGCTATGGAGGACTTGCCTCTATGCTCGGCCCTCCGCTGCATGGGATATACATTATCTCATATAAATCCACTCAGAAAGCCTTGATGTGGGGGCTGTCAGTTCTCCCTATTTTACATATCAGAAAACCGAGGGCAGAGAGGTGAAGCTCTTGGCCCAAGGCCACACAGTAAGGAAGTGGGGGGGCCTGGCCCCAGCCTGGGCTCATAACCACACTTGATGTCACCTCCTCATCAAAGGGAGCCACTGACGAGGGGCCTGGAGACCTTCTACAGCCTCTCTCTGGCACTGATATCAGAGCTGGAGCAGGAGCAAAAGGAAGCAAGACATGGAAACTTCTGCCAAATGGCAAGCGATCAAACCGAAGTGCAGTCAATGGGTCCATGTGGATCTGGAGGTGGGTACAGACTGAGTGAGCACCCACTGCAGACGAGGTGCCGGGTGCAGGACTTAGGGGCAGGGACAGGTTTCCTCTTTGCAACCACCCTTCGTGGTCAGTGTTACTACCCCATTTCACAGAGGAGGAAACTGAGACACAAAGAGGTTAATTAGCATGGTAGCCAGGTCACACAGCTACAAAACAACTTAAGCCCCGGTTTGTCTGACTTCTAAGCTTCGTGCAAGGTGATGGTGGGTCCCTGGGTATTCGAGAAACATCAGGTTTCCTGCTACTGGATTTGCCCTTTCACAAGCCCACACTCCTCTCTGGGTATCTGTTTCCCCACCTATAAAGTTAGGAGGTGGCATTCTGCCTCCCAGCACCAACGTCCTTGAGTTGGTTCACTTTCCTTATTCATTTTCCTTCTCAAGGTGTGGCCTGAGCCTCACTCCCAGCCCAGTTCTGTGCATCTGGGGCTTCCCCCAGGATATGGTTCCCGGAGGGGCTCCCTTTTACTTCCACCAAGTAAGGCAGGCACTGAGGAGGGAATGCTCACTGGGTCCAAGGTTGTCAGCTCAGGGGACAGAGCTCCTGGTGGCTGCAGGTGGCTGTGGGTGACTCCTCCTGGTAGAGGGGCCCAGCCTGGGCAGCAGATTTGAGGAAGGGTCTGCAGAAGAGGCTTCCTCAGGAGACAGGAAGAGAGTTGGTGCCTGAGCTGCCCCCAAGCCCCTGGGCCCCCGGCCCTGGGGCCCCAGTCTCAGCTTCCCCACCTATTGAGGACTCTGGACTGGCTGAGAGGCAAAACTGGGGTCAGCAGACACTGCTCTCTCTTGGCCTCTCAGAGCCTTCCAGAAGGTCAGATTTTCAGGCCCTGCCGTGCAGGGACATCCATCTCCCCACGCATGTCCTCTCGGTACTCCACCCCCCACCAGGTGACCGAGCCTCAGCTTTGATGTGGCCACCTCAGTGCTGAGGAGTCAATGGGCCCTCTGTGTGGCCACTGGAGCCGCTAGGGGCCGACGGCTGTAGTGGGCATGGGGGAGGCCTGGACACACAGTCCCGCTGTGTGGGGCCGGCTCAGGCTCGCCTAGACCCTGTGGGCAGTGGGGGGCTCACAGGAGTGCCCTGCCAGCCTGGGGGCATTCTGGACAGGCGGGGTGGTCTGGGGAGGCGGGTGTGTGCAGGGCGGCTTCGGGAGCCGCCATCTATGGGGCCCTGCAGACGAGGTGCCGGCCAAGCGCCATGGTGGGCATGGGGTGGCTGGTGGCTGGTTCGCTCACCTCCCGGGCCTGGGAGCCGCTGGGGGGGACCTCCCTGGACACAGCCACTTTGGGTGACCACCCATCTCGGCTTGCCCAGAACTGAGGGGTTTCCCTCGATTCCTGACTTTCAGTGCTCACACCAGGAGGGTCCCCTGTTGTCAGCCATCACTGGGAGCTTAGGAAAGGACACAGGGTCTCCTGCCCACTACTGACCACTCGTTCTCAGCAGCTTCTGCCCTGGTCCAGTGACCTCGGAGTCAGACCATCCCGACTAGACGTGCCCAGGGCCATATTGCCCACCCCCGCCTCCATGTGAGTCCACCTCATCCCTGAGCTTCGTTTTCTGTTTGACCTCAGCATCCTCAGGGCTGGAACCGCCAGCCAACAGCCCAGCCCCTGCGACGAGAATGCTGGCCAGACAGCAAAGGCCCAGCACAGGCTCACGGCTTTTCCACGTCATCCTCCAACCCCTGCCCCACCCTGAGCCCTCCAGCCACACTGTGGGGCCCCCGGAACCCTCTCATTCTTCCATACCATTCCAGTCTATTCTCTCTGGCTGGGACGTCCTTTCCCCTTCTCCACCACCTCCTCGTCCTGCAAGATGCAGATTGGATGTCGTTCCTCTAGGGGAGCCCCTCTCTCCTCCCCCAAACTGGGCCAGGGCCCCCCCTTGAGCTCCCCAGCCCTGTGTTCTTTCCCCATCACAACGCTCCTCATACCCTAGTGTGTTTTTCCATGTACCCGTCTCTTTCCGCAGACTGTGGGTGCCTCAAGGGCGGAGATCCTGACCCAGTCACCCTTACGCCCTGAGCTCCCAGTGCAAGGCTGGGCTCACAGTAGGAAAAAGAATGACAGCATTTGTTGAGTCTTTACTCTGTGCCAGGCACTCTGCCGAGGGCTTTGCGTGAATCAGCTCATTTAGTTCTCTCCACAGATGAGGAAACAGAGGCACAGAGAGGTGGAGTAACTTGTCCCAGGCCACACAGTTAGCAAATAGCAGAGTCAGGATTTGGACCTGGACAGTCTGACTCCCGAGCCCAAGCTTGAATCTTGGCACTCAATTCCTTGATACACTTTTGTGGAATCGATCCAATTAAATGAAAATGTTTGCCTCCCTAGGGTGCCCTTAAATCCTGCATGTGGCAGTTTGGGCCACATGGCTCCCCCCTCTGGAGAGGCACCCACCCTCGGTGTCAGTGGGGGAGAGAGATTTTTTCAGTGGGGATATGGTTTAGGGGTGCTGAGAGAAGACCCTGCCATCATGGGGGCAGTGGGTACTCCCAGGGGGTGAAGAGAAGGGCCTCATGGGGCAGATTCAGTGGAGCTGTGGATGGGCCCTTGGGGATCCTCCAGGTCATTGTCTGTGTTTGCCAGATGGGGAAACTGAGGCCCAGAGAGCAGAAAGGACTTGCTTATAGTCACACGAAATGTGTGAGTCACAGCTAGTAGTTCTCAGCTTCCCCACATGTCAAGCAGAGGTAATGTCGTCCTTGTCCTCCTGGGAGAATCCCAGGGAGAAGAATGGAGATTGGGTGAGTGCACAGGAGCTGGCGGGAGCCTCCTTTGCTCTCTAGTGCCCTCCATCATTCAGTGCCTGAGATGCCACCGTCAGTGTGCCAGCTGTTTGGGTTCAGCACTGCCCATTTCTCAGCTCCTCACCCTCTGCTCCAGGGTGGGAGTCTAATACTGCTCTACCTTCTTCCCAAACCTCCTTTCTCCATAGTGAAGTGAGGGAGGTTCTGGTCCCCTGGCTCAAAATGAATGCCCTTGGCTCTTTTAAGTGTGAGAAACCAGGAGGGGAGGTGGCGGGTGGCAGGAGTTGGAATGTTAGGAACCAGATGTCAGACTCTTCAGGGGACTGAGGCCTCTGCCCTGTGCCTCTGAGTGGCCCCAGGGAAGGCCCCTGCTTCTCTACTGGAGGCAGGGGGATGAACCAGCCTGTCCTGCCTGAGAAACCTAGAGAAGTCACTGTCCCTTGGTTTACAGGGAGAGTTTAGGCAGCAGGGGCTTGCTGTTAGGGCTGGTGACCCACACTTGGGGTGGGGTGGGGGGAAAGAGAGATGGCTGTCCTGGGGGTTGGGCCTCCACGAGGGGCTTTGAATTCTTTTACTGATGAGAAGATGGCAACCCAGAGAGGTTAAGTGACTCTCATGGAGTCACACAGCACTTGCTCCCAGCCATTGGTCCCCAAGCCTGGCTGGACTGTGTATCAGAATCACTTTGGGGATTTTCAAAACCTGTTTACCAAGGACCCACCCCAAAAGGTTCCAATTCCATAGTCTGAAGTGGGAATCGAAGATCCAGGAGCTTGAAAGCTCTCCGTGTGTGTTGGAAGTGTGTGATGTCCTGAAACTCAAGGAAACTCTGTCACACCTCGCTGAGGGATGGGTGTGGGACATCGTCCGAAAGACGCAGTAAAGATGAAGAGGAGGAGGAAGAAGGAGGGAGACCTGATCTGGGTCCTTTTGTTAAACTCACAGCCAATGGAACAACCCAGGAAAACTCTGAGAGGAGAGCACTGTAGCCTGGGGTTCTTAATTTGCAGAGAATTCAGGGGGTCTGTCAACTCGGATGGGGAAAAAATGACATCTTTCCTTTCACTAACCTCAAACTGAAACTTAGCATCTTCTCCCACAGTGATTTATCATCAGTGGAAATCATTCCACAGACATTTTTCAGTATCATTACGGTTGTCATGGATTATCTTGAGATATTATTTATACTTATCACTGTTTCACCATGACGTAGTTTTTAGACCCACTGTGAAGCCTTGTTATTCAATGTGTTCCTCAAGAAACACCCCATTCACTCTATCACCAACTTGCTTTTTATAGTTTGATAGCTGTATTTCAATAGATGTGGTTTCCTTTATAGTCCTTTGGACTTTGTTTTTTGCATTTAAAAATGTGATGCTGAGAAGGAGTCTGTGGGCTTCATGAGATTCCAGAAGGATCCATGGCACAAAACAGGCGTGGGGCAGCGGGAATTGGAGCACTGCAGATCCCTGAGGTTGGATCTCTTGGCAGCTGGAGCCCCGTGGGCCTAGGGGACAGAATTCAGGGGACAGAGCTCTGGGGTGAGAAGGCCTTAAGCAGAGCATGGGGAATAGAGCAGGGCAGGAGGGAGGAGGTTCTCAGTGTGGACAGAACTTCTCCTGACTGCTGGGAAGGCTCTTGCACCCCAGGCCCTAGGCCCCATGGCCCCTCCACGGCCTGGCCTACAAGACACTTTCTACGTCGCTGTTGACCAGGGACCAGCCCACTCTGCCCCGTGGCCCCCTGTCCCTGGGGGCCTCTTGTGGCCCCTCTGCCCTCTCCCAAGCTCCTGGGCATCAAGAGCCTGTCCTCGGAGGGCCGTCTCCCAAAGTTCCTTTGTCTTAAACCCTACACTTCTCCATCTTGCTCTTGGAGGGAGAAATACAGATTACAAAGACTCAGCAAATGGTTTTTATAAACTCTTATTTTCTTGCCACAGAACTGCCTTTAATTAGCTCCGACTACAAAGGGAACGACGTTATAATCACAGCAGCTTGGAGGAAGGCGGCCTCAGCTCTCAGCCCCTGGACCCTGGGCTGCAGCTTGTCACCAGCCCCAGCCCCTTGTCTCCCCTTACCCTGTCCCCATTTGCAGGCCACCCAGCCTGCCCCACTCTGGGAAAGAGGAATGAACCCCACTCTCAGACAAGCCCTTGCAGAAACTTTTGGACCACAAGCACCCAAATGTGCCCGGGTCCCTGCCCAGTCCAAGGACTGACTCTGAATCGCTCCACTGGCCAGCAGTGGGGAAGGCAGACAGACAGGCAGACAGGCAGATGGACAGGACAGACAGACTGGCTTCTAGGTCTCAGCTGACCACCTTGGCTGAGAAAAGACGGCACCACTGTCCCCACATCCTGTAGTTCTAGACCCCCCTCAGCCCCTCTTTTCTGGAGGAGAACTGATCCCAGTGTACAGACCCCAGCCCACAGTCTCAGCCCACCCCAGCCTCAGACACCCAGAATGTCACAGCCAGAGGGTCCTTTGTTAGGGGCACAACAAAGTTAAGTAAACTGCCCAGGGCCACTCAGCAGGGTAGGCCCCGAGCTGGGACACAAACTCAGGGACTCCTGGCTCCCAATCTCAGGTGCCACAGACCCACCTGGGCTCCTGCTGGGAAGAAGAAGGCAGCAGAGGGTGATCTGAGGCTGGCAGACCCAGGCAGGAGAAGTCTCCCCAGTAGGTTCCAGTCTCAATCAGAGGCTCCAGGTGGGAGATCCCAGAACCCTGCCCCGGCAGAGGGACCCAATGCAGTGTTCTGGTTCTCTTCTGGCTCTCTCCAGACCATGAATAGAGGCCAGCGCTGCCCAGAAGCCCTTTCTTCTTCCTTGCGATTCCACAAACCTTACTAAGGCCTGCTTTCCCCAGGCGGGTCCAGCTCCAGTGCAGCCCAGTGCTGCACAATTCTCAACAAAAGCCTGTAGGTGCCTTCCCCTCCCTCTGCTTCCCTTAACCCAGGGACTTCACAGAAAATGTGGGGGGCAGTTCTCAGGAAGATCTCCAGATCCTAAAGTGCACTGTGTCCCCCGCCTGCCTCCCACGGTCCTCTCTGAAACCGGCCTGGCTCCGAGAGAACTGAGTGTCACCCAGAGTCGGGTTCTGCCTAAGCCCCAGTGGAGGGTCTGAGCTTCCTGGGTGGGCCACGGCCTGCGGGGCCCAGGAGCCCTGTTAGTGAGGCGGGAGGCTGCCAGTCCCAGGGATACCCCCCATCCTCTCCATGCCAGGACCTTCTGGCCTTTGAGGTCTAGAGGTCTTGGGGAATTCATCACCCCTGCCACTAACTGTCCCCACCCGCTGCGGATAAAAGTCCCACAAAGAGGTCCCACTGCAGGAGACCACGGAGGCCACCGATCCCTCTTTCCCCCTCAGGCTGTCAGAGGCCAGCGGATCTAGGGTGCTGGGCCATGCTCTACAAAGCGGCCAGGGTGGCTGGTGGAGGGACGTGGTCCGTGGTCCGTGGCCTCGCCACAGCAACCCACCCGAGAGGCTGGCCCGGGGCTGTGGGCAGTCGGTACTCACCACGGATGAAGGCCGGTGCGTAGGTCGGGAAGGACTCGAAGATGCTGTTCGATGCCATGCCCCGCTCTGAGGAAGGCGAGAACGCAGCCCTTCGGGGGCTTGGGTTTGGGTTGACTTGGTTGGCTGTTGTTTTATTTTCTCCTAGCTACTTTTGAAAATAAAAGCGGGGGGGTGGTTGGCTTTTTTTGTGTGTTTTTTGTTTTGTTTTGCTTCTTTTTCCCCCCTACTGCTATGAGAAAGAAAAAGGAAAGAACGCAAGAGTGATGTGTGTGTGTGTGTGTGTGTGTGTGTGTGTGTGAGCGAGAGAGAAAAAAAATCCCCAAGGAAAGTAAGTTTCTGTTTGTACCCAAGAATTTGGATTCCCAGTCCCACAGGAATGTCTAGCCACAAATTTTCAACAGAAGCATACGCAGAGTGTATCATTAGATGGCGGGAAGGGGCCTTCAGCAGCCAGGGTGGAGGGGCAGTGGGAGTGGAGCCGGGCTGGGCACCAGCGCCAAGGGGAATGAATGAATGAATGAGGCTTACCCCTCCATGGAGCCCGGGCTCCAGTGGGTGCGAGGGCGGCCAGGGGGTGGGGAGGACGGAGAGCCAACCAGCTCCCGCTCAGAGCCCCGGGGGCAGCCGAGAGCCTGGCCCTGTGGTTCTGTGGTTGAGGGACCAGGGCTTCGCCGTGTCAACCCAGCCTCAGCTCACAGGATGCAAGAAGCCAGCTCGCGGCCTTGGCCCATTGGCTGGGTCACGGTCACCTGGGCCATGACGTCATGGCCTCGTAGAAGATCTTTTGAAAAAAAATAAAAGAGAACGAGAAAGCAAGGACTTTTTTTTTTTTTTAATTTGTGGGACTGGCCTCAGCACGCGGCCCGAGAAGCAGAACTGAAAGCAGTTGGAGCGGGGGCGGCCAGGGTGGTGATTTGGATCCTGTGTGGGAGACTCCTTCTTAATTAAGGCCAGTGCTGGCCTGGGCAGGCTGGGAGCCCTGCAGGCCCCTCACCGGGCGCTGGGAGCCCAGATCCACCAGCCGGCTGAGGGCTCCCCTCCATGTCCCCTGCATGCCTGGGCTGCAGCTGACACCCAGCCATTGTCCACCACCACTGTTGCTGGGACAGGCATCCACGTGTGTGGCCGGGTGGCACTTCAGGGGGATTTTGTGGGAGTTGGGATTAAGTACAAATGGGAAATGCATGATGCGGCCTCACCCGCACTTGTGCCCCTGCCTCGCCTGCCCACCGAGAAAGGCCTGGCTTCAAGGCCCTTCGGCTCACTGTGCCATCCCGGACACCCCCTTGGGGTGGAAAATGCCGGGCTTTCCTGCCTCCGGGCCTTTGCTCACACTGGTCCCCCTGCCTGGAGTGCCCTCGTCAGCTCCTTTTTTAAACCTTCGTGCCTCAGAGGATTCAAGGCTCAGATGGACTCAAAAGTAGAAAAGACATCAGGTGATTCAGTCCTACACTTCTGTCTTCCCAGAAACCAGTCAGGCACGGGGCAGGCCGGCAGCCTTTACCATTTCCCTGGGGAGCTCTACTCCCCATTTCACAGGCCAGACCACGGAGGCCCAGGGCGTTGAAGCCAACGTGTCCAAGGCCACGCAGCGTTTCAGAGAGGGGCTAGAACTGGAGCCTCTGATTCACCAGCCAGGGCTGCACCTGTGATGCCGAAGTGCCCGTCAGCACCCTTTCAGCTAAGTTCTCAGGCCTCAGAAAGTCCCTGTGCAGCCTGAGCACTGCCTGCTGGCCTCTCCCAGGGAGTACAAACTGGGGGCTGGGTCCCAGCACTGACCTTGGAGGCCCGGTGCTCTCTGTAGGCCACCACGGAGCAGGAGGGGCTTCCAGGAGGAGGAGACCCATGTCCAAGGCCACACAGCAACTCCTTTCTGCCCCACAGCCACACTGGGTCACCTGGGAGCAGGATGCTCAGAAAACACAGCTGTCTGCATCTCATCGGGAACCTCATGAAGGTTCAGTCTTCTAGCCCTGAATGGTGAGTTTATTGTGTGTGTGTATGTGTGTGCGTGTGTGTGTGTGTGTGGTGATAGTGGGGGCTCCAATTTAACTGGGGAAGAAGCAGGATAATGGCAAAAGCCACACGGCTCTGGAGTCAGATGGACTTGGGTTCTTGTCCCGGCTCCACTAACTCTGAGCTGGGACACCTCAGGGCAAGTCATTTCCCTTCTCTGGGCCTCAGTTTCCTTTTCTGTAAAAAGGGGATAACACCTTCCTCAAGAGGGACGGCACTGTAAACAATGGTTTCCTTGGCTGAGTCTTGGTGACGCAGTTTGGGCTCCGTTATGAGTAAGCTCAGAGAGGAAGCATCACAGTCACACAGGGATGCACACTTGCCCCTCACAGACCCATCAGCTGGCTCAGCCTGGGCAGAGTCGTGGGAGGTCAGTGTCACAGGGAGAGCCTATCCAGGCACCTTGGTCTCCTGGATAAATTCGGAGCACTTTAAAGTTGTGAAATAGATTAGAGGATGGCACAACTGGGAAGACCCCCATTTAATCAAAGTGGAAACTGAGGCCCCCGGTAGGGCAGAGATTCATCCAAGCTCACTCAGTGAGTCAGTGGAACCCAGGCCCCCCAATTCCCAGCCCAGGAGTTGTTTCCACTCTGCTGACGCCGCCTCCAGTTTCTTATACACCACCCCGTGCGGTTTGCTGTTTTTTCCATTTGTAAGAGTGGGCCCCCTACAACCAGACTTGGCCACCGTGAGGGACTCTCCCTCCTCACATCCCCTCCCCAGGGAGCTGGGTCCAGGCCTGAGAACATGAGGGAGCCCAAGAGGCCACGTGAAGCCCTGGAGTACATCTGGGCAGCGGGTGGGCCAGTGCAGTCTCAGGGCAACGTAGCAAATGTTTATACTGAGTGCCAGTCTTGGTCCTTGTCCTCGGGGACTTATAGTCTCCATATGCCTCCGCATAAGCATGTGCTAGAATGTGAAAGAAGCCCTGAAGGCTGCCTGCGGAAGCAGAAAGAACATGGTGGCTGGAACCAGCCTGACCTGAAGCCCGCTCCTTATGAGCTGTGAGATTGTAGGCAAGAGGCTTTACCCTACTGATGATTAGTTTCCTTGCCTGTGAAATGGGGTCAATTGGAGTACCCACCTCCTGAAATTGTAGAGAGGATTAAATGAGAAAATAATTGTCAGCATGCCTGGCGCAGCGAGGGCCTGGGCTCCCCTTTAACTTCCGACTGAGCATTCCCATGGCATGCAGTGAGCAGTCAGGTTTCCTTGTGTTTTCCATTTAAAAAAATATCCAATGCCAACTAGGCCTGGTTAACCAAAACTTTTGATTGAAGAAAGGAATCACAAAAAATAGTACCTATGTTCCTTAAACGCTTTATTTTAACTTTAAACTTATAGATGTGCATTAAATAGCCTTCCTCTTGTTTTTCTGGCTTTGGTCACCCCAGAAGGCCTTTTCTATAATTCCCAGTTTTGTTTTTTCTTTAAAGTGGAACATGAATGTTGAGTGCTTATGACATGGTCAGCATACAGCATCATCTAGATTTTACTATTTTTCTCAATCTTTTACAATGTCCCACCCACACCTAATTCAATTTACTTTTTTAGTAACTGGCCTTCACCAAGTTTTTCCTAAATATTTAACTTAGTTTGCATTAAAATAGTACTGTCTTGCATAGTGTCATCGATAACACAGCATCGCCACCAGTCAGGGTGCAAGCAGGAAAACAGAGGCATGTTGGAAGCTGAGGGAGGTTAATTCAGGGAGTTGGCAACATGGGGGGTTGAAAACCTGAGAACCAGACAGTGAGGAGTCCCAAGTTGAGCCTCCGCAGTTAGCTGCTACCACCCTTTGGGCAGGAGGGAGGAAGGGAGAGGTGGTGTTACCAGGCCCTGGGGTGGGGGCCACCCAGAAGAAAACAAGCTCAGTGGGCCAGGCTGGCATTTGTTGGAGCCACTGGAGGAGGCCCAGCCACTGCAGAGATGCCACTCGCTAGAAAGAACGAAGGGGAGAAAGAACCGGGCTTCTCCTTTTCTCCCATCCTTTAGTCTCTTCCTGGTGCCTCCCATTGGTCGAATGTGGCTGGAATCAGCTGAGCCAGAGGCCTGGGAAGTGTGACCTGTGGAATCAGACCCCTGCATTACAGAGCCAAATAGGGGAATGGGTAGAGTGTATCTGAGGGTGAACTGGACTAGGACCAGCTCAGTAACCACGAAAACCTAGCTGGCATAAATGGGTTCAGGAACAAATGTAACTGATGTTTAGGAAGTGGGCAGGATGGTGGGAGTGAAGATATAGCATCCCAGAGAGGGCTCTGCTAGCTACAGGCATCAGTCCCCCGGTTATACCAGAGTGTCCTGGTGAATCCTGTGGGCTGGTTACATGGGGATCGGTTAAGAAAGTGCCTACTGGAAATGGTGATGAAACTGGTTTTCTTAACTGGCGTGCAGTGCTGATATTTTCACCATCATCTTGGGTCACTATGATTAGGGAACATCTGTCTTCAATCCTGAGCACTGGTGCCGGTCCCTGTCTCTAAACCATTTGCAAAGCATGCTCCTGAGCCTTCTGCACACTCCCCACAACCTTTGGGATAGGGGTGGCTCGCCTCACTTTCCAAAAAAGGAAACGGTTAATCCAGGGCTGCCTAGGTGTTAGCTTCCAGGAGTCTGCACGCTCAGCCAGATGGGTAGCCACACTGTAATGAGGCAGGCACTGGGCTTGGAGTTCAAATTCTGACTTTCCACCAGCTCATCTCATGCCAAGCCCAAGGAATTGTAGCGGTAGTTGAAATCTGCTGCAGGCTGGCTGGGGTGTGGGGTGGGGGAGTGTCTTGCTTTCAGAGCCCAGCACAGACACCCCAGGATACTCTCTCCCAGCCGGTTCTGGCTCCTGCTTCGCATGCTCAGGGAGGTGGTAGAGGCCTGCAGGGGCACACGGCCCACCCAGACACCCGCCTTCCCAAGATCTATTGTTCCTGTCTGCGGCCCAGGCCAAGCCAAGGACCTACCACAGGACACAGGGAAGCCGTACACACGGCTGTCCTCAGGACAGCCCACTGTGTTTCCAGATAGGGTCAGAGAGGCTATGAGGCTGTCCAAGGCCACCCAGCATGCAGGGGGAGGAAGCCGAATTCAAACCCAGGATGCCCTCTGCCTGCTTTCTGCTTTTTGGGCTCCTCTCCCCCACCCCGCCACCTTTCCTGTTGTTTGTCTCAAAATACTTTTCATCAAGCCCCCTTCAGAACCAAACCCCTCCCCTTTCCCACCCACCTTCTTGCCTCACCCCTTTCTCCAGGCCCTCCCCTTGCTGCACCCCTCACTGCCATCCTGAGGTAGCTGCATCGTGGCATCTCTTATGCTGAAGGCTTAGTGGCCTCATTCTCAGGCCAGTTTCCTCACTGCTTAAAATCATCCTCAACACCACTCTGTCCCCATCCCCTTATCCCTCCACCACCACCACCTACACACAGGCACTTCCTAGGGGACTTTGAAGCAAAGCGTTCAGATGGACAGAGAGGGGTCTCCCATTTTACAGCCAAGGAAACTGAGGCTCACAGGGGGCAAGCAACACATGCGAGGTCACACAGCGAGTGAGAGGCATTCAGCCGCAGGTCTCCTTTGGAATCAGATGAGCTGAGTTCCAGTCCCAGCTTGGCACTCCCTAGTGATGTGATGTCGGTGGGGCCAACCTCCTTGTCTTTACCTGTAAAATGGGGAAAATAAAAGGCATCCACCTCCTCCCAGGTGTGAAGGTGAAGCAGGAGCTCCTGGGTAGAGCACAAGGCAGATGCTGGGCCAGGGTGAGCTGTTCTGGACCTGTTCCATTGCTAATGGCCTGAGGGCCTTGGGTGGCAGGTGTGGAGGGGGCCCGTGGGGGGGGGAGGTGCACCCGGCTGACCCCCGGCAGATTCCCACCCTCCCGCGCATCCCACTGAACACCCTTCAGTGGGTGATGAGATGGGAGAAGGCCCAGCTGTGCGCTGCCCTGAGCAACCCTGGCTTCCCAGGGGAGGGGTGCCTGAGTGGGTCCCGGCTGCAGGACGGGGTGCCTGAGAGGCCATCTGCACCCCAGTGCCTCCTCCCTGAGATGCCGCTCAGCCTGGGGGCCTTTCCTAGATTCCTTTGAGACCTGGAAAGTCTTGCCAACAAGACTGTCCCGGGTTTGGCCTTTGTGTTTGCCACCCCCCTTGCTAGGCTCCCCCCCCCATAATGACCCTGTTTGCAGGGGTGTTGCTGGCCAGCAAATTTGCTGACCCATGCAAAAGGAAGAGGGGATGTCATTATGTGGTTGGGAAATGGTGGGGCATTTCGTATGCCACCGATCGAGCATCCCAGGAATTTTGGCAGCCCTCAGGGAAACTAGAGAATGAGCTGCCATCCAGGGCTGTGGCTTCCCCGTCAGTGTGTGAGCATGTTCTGAACTTTAAAGAAGGACGTTTTGAGTGTCTGCACATAAGAGGCAGTAAGGTAGAGAGGGGGGCTCCCTGGGTAAGGAGAGAGCCATGGCCAGTGAGGGTGCAGGTCAAGGTTGGCTGGTGGGGCAACCAAGATGAGAGAGGGGCAGGAACTTCCCCCAGGTCACTCAGCTAAGCCAAGATCTACAAACTCTTGGTTCTTGATGCCAGGCTCTGGGCATAACTTGCTGTATGAAACCAGATGAGTTCTTTCCCCTCTCTGGGTCAATTTTCCTCATCTGTGAAAGGAAGGGGAGATGCAGGGAAGGGAAGGCAGCCACCCAGCACCTGGAGTTCAGCCCCACTGCGTGGAACAAGACGCAGAACTACTTACTCCCCCTGGGGGCAAGGGATCGGGCCTAGGTAGCTGCCAGCTCCCAACTGGTTAGGGGTTGTACCAGGAGTGAGACTTCTCTGGCAATGCTTGCAGCTCCACGTGGGCAAAGTCTGCACAAGCCCAGAAAATGCTCTCAGGCCAGCTTGTCCCTATAGGGGAACTGTCTCTTCAGGGCATATAATTTCGAAGGTGTCTCTGGGCTCTGACAGGTAAGAATTCATCACCAAGATTCCCACTCAAAGCTTCTGAGCGGCCAAGCCATCAGGGAAGTGATGTATTGGTACAGTAGGCAGGGTGCAAAATCACTCCCTCATCACTTGGTCCAGGCCTGAGGTTCCCCATCCGTGCTTCAGCATGTTGGAGGTGGGTTTTTCAAGTGTCCCCTGGAGCCCCTGAGAGGCAGGGCCTTGGGTACCACTGAGAAGGGAGGTGCATGAAAAGGATGAATGGAGGAAGGAAGCCTCTGTCTTCTCCACTGCTGGCACCAGGGAAGCCTGGTTTCTTCTTATTTTTTTTCTCAAAGTTATACATCCTCATGGTTTAAAGAGTCAAACATTTCTAAAAGGCTCCTCTTCCAACCCTTGGAACAAACAAGGGTTAAAAACAATTATTTTAATTGTTTCTTTTAGTATTTACTCCATTTTTCTAAGCAACATGTTTACCAAGCTCATTTTGATCTTTCAGTTTTAAGCATTACTGATTGAGTTTCCACCAAGGAAGGGGATTTGGCTCCCTTGCACCCTGACCTCTTCTTTCCATGCACTATTCCAACCTGCCATCCTCCTGGGTGAGTTAGGCTAACTTTTTGTTTTAAAGGTTGTAATTTTTTAAAAACAGCTTTATTCACACACCACACAATCCATCCAAAGTATACAATCAGTGGCTCTCAGTGTAATTATAGATTTCAT
>PVKY010003444.1:0-21693 GCA_004027775.1 Bradypus variegatus
CAGTGGCCGCAACTATGCCATGAGCACATTTTTAGACTGTGAGTCAATGTTAATAAACTGATCTATTTAATCGCCGCAGAAGGCAGGCTGATTTATGGCTCCCCACTGCTGGGCCAGAGGCAGGAGGGGAGGTTGGGTCTGAAGCGGCTCAGGTTGGAGGGGAGGGGGCCGGGGCTGCTGGTTCAGAGGTTCCGAGAAAGAGGGTCACTCCTCGTGGTCCATTTTCCATAAGGAGCCGGACTCCCCAAAATGAAGAGCCAGACAGAATTTACTGTCCTACCAGTTAGGAGCCTCAAGGAGACCCTCTATCAGCTTTGATGCTGGTTTGTATTAACACTGCTACAACTACTTACAAGGGAAAATAAATTAACCACAGGAATCATTTTCCTGTATCCCCACCCTGCCAAGATTTGTGGGAACTGAGGGATGAATCAGACCAGACTTCTGTGCAGGAAAGGGCAACGAGCATGGAAAAGAAGGTTCCAGATTCACTCAACAGCTGCTGTGTCTCAGCTGGAGGTATCTGCATCTACTGAGAGGAGAGTGACCCGGCCAGACCAGGGATGTTCACATCCAAAGGCCCGCGGGGCGTGCACAGTGGCTGAGCGCTGGCGGCTGATGCAGGAGAAGCCGGGCGCTGGTGCCCAGGCTGCAGCGGGGGTTCTGGAGCCTTCGTCCACAGCTCCCTTCCAGGCAGGAGTCACACTCGCTCACCCAGGTCAGATGCTTTCCCTCCCAGGGCAGCTTCTGCAGATCTCCACTTGGGGCGAGGAGGCTGGGGACGAGCCAGGACCCGAAAATTCAGGAACTCAGCCTTTCGCTCCCCCAAGACAGATGGAGGCACCGAACACTGGACTCCCAATTCCACCCGGCTTGAAAACGAATGCTGCCATTGCCGGCTGTGCAGCCTGGGGAGACCTTGCCACTTCACTAAGTCCTGGTTTCCTCAACTCTAAAATGCACCTCACCCACGTGTCTTCCTAATAAAGCTGTTAGGGTGAGGAACCTGGGCAGGGAGAGGGAGCGCCAACAGACAGTGGTGACGAAGCATCGTCTAGTCCGAGGAAAGCACAATGGGCACAAAGCTCACCCCTTCCCTGCTCGGCCCCAGCACAGATGATGCTCGTCCATCTTGTTCTCCTTCCTGAGGAATCATGGCTCTGCCTCAGAATCCTTCTCAACA
The DNA here is from genome assembly GCA_004027775.1 of Bradypus variegatus. Classification (NCBI taxonomy): domain Eukaryota; kingdom Metazoa; phylum Chordata; class Mammalia; order Pilosa; family Bradypodidae; genus Bradypus; species Bradypus variegatus. The sequence continues at coordinate 1,184 of PVKY010003444.1, forward strand.
CAGCCCTCAAGGCCACCAGCCACAATGATCAGGATCGACCATAAACAAATTCTCTTTGCCATCCGCAGTCGGGCCCGACTCTCTACCTTATAGCTGAAGCTGGAGCCCCAAGAGGCGCCAGGACCCTCCTCAGGTCACTCAGAGTTGGGAGTAAAGCAGAAACAAATCTACAGTCACCCGGAACATCAGGAGGGTGGAGACGTGGAAGGCAGGGCCCCGGGGAGGTGAGACGCAGCCAGGTTGGGGGCATCTGGATGAAGCAGGAGCAGACGGGCCATTGCCCTCTCCCAGTTCCTGTCCCTCCCTCTCTCGCACCTCGCTGGGTGGGGCTGGCAAGGCCCTGGTGCCTCTCCTGAGGGTGCAGAGCTCCAGCCCTGGGACAGGGGGTGACCACTGAGAGGACAGTGCCTGGGGATGTCTGCCCTTGAGGACCACTTGGAACATGGCTGCAGAGATGGTCCGGGCCATGGTACGAAGACGTGGGTGCCGGCTCTGTGCAGGAAGGGACGGGGGCCTCAGTCACGTGGGGATGGGGACCCTGAAACATGTGCAAGCAGCAAGGGACAGGGCAAGAAACCCAGGGGGGCCAGGGAGGGGCACACCCAGTGCAGACCTGCACCTGGCACAGCCCAGGGAGCGGGGCCACACGGGGGGACCCCAGGATGGAGGGGGTGAGTCTCTCCTTCTGTGATGACATTCTGCCCCCAACGACCAGAGAGCAGGGCCAGTGGCTTGCAGCAAGAGTTAATGTCGTCAGACAGAAATCCTTTTCAATGGTGGGAAAAGAATTGCAGACTTGGCCCAAACAGTTTAATGAATATTCCAAATGCCCGATAAGCTGCAAGACACAAAACAATCTCTCAGCCAGAAATCCTGGGTAATGCTCCTCTGGAGGCCAGTGCAGGGTGGTCCTCCAAGAACCCCCAGGGAGAGCTCAAGGGTCCCTGACAGCCCAGGCGAAGCCCCCACGGCCGGGGAGGACACCCGGAGGTCCCCATGCTGCGGAGGGCATGGTGCCCACCAACCTCTGCCACCCAGCGTGTGGTTCAAAACAGAACAGTTTGTGCACTAAGATAAGGATAAGGAAGTTCAATAAAACCTTTATTTCTCCCCAATGCTTTTGATAAAATGTCAAAAATCAGATCACACCTTAGAAATGTCTGTGGCCCCTGCACATTTCCTGTTCTCTCAGCGCAAAGGGGAGCACCGGGTCTGACTCTCTCCCACAAACCACTCTCATCAACTCGGGAAGGACAGAAACTTTCCCCAAAAGAAGGTGTTCTAATTGGAGACCCTCAGCTCCTCCAAGTACCACGGCTCAGTCCCTCCACAGTTCTCTGTGCCACCTCCTCCCCAGCCCCGGGGGACATGGAGCGTCAGCCCCTGGCCGGGTAGAATACCCGGCAGAAATGCCCAGTAAGGTACGGGGCAACCCGCCTTGTGAACACACGGGGCTGACAGGGTTGCCCGTGGATTCTGTCCCCCTGAGCAAGTCAGGGTGCCAGAAGTTCTGATGCTTTGCATTTCCTAATCACTCTCCAAGAGGCTGAAAGCAAAGTGTCCAGAAGATGAGGGACTGTGGAAGAACAGATTCTACTGACACCTGTGGTCAGGAATGGTTGGGGTGCAAGCAACAGAATTTAATTCAGCTAGATGGAAAAATAATCAGACAGCTACAGAAGTCAGTGAGGATGTCAGAAAGTGGGACCTAGAGGAGGTATAGCTGGGCTCAGATCTGGACCCCACCACATGCTAAATGCATTACTTTGGGAAGTTACCCAACTTTTTTACACCTGAGTTTTCTCATGCGTAAAGTAGAGGTAACGCCTATACTATGGGGTTGTGTTGAGGGTGAGTGTGGTAATGGATATGTACTTAGTGTATGTATACAGATATATTCATGCACACACACACACACACATGCACACATGAGTGCATACATGCACACACATGCAAATGTACACACACACACATCTTCATACATGCACACACAATGCGTGCACAAACATACATACACACTGCTTGGCACAGGAAGTGCTGCTGTGGGCACATGACCATGGCATTCACTCACTGCTGTGCTGGTAAATGCTTAACAACTGGCTCTTGGTTGGGGGAGCGCAGCAGGGAGACAAACGAACAGTGTCCCTGCTTTGTTCATGGAGAAGATGCAAATACTCCCACCCTGGCCAATGTCAAACTACCAATAGGTTGTCCCTGAGGCTGTAGTTGGGATCTTGCTTTGTAGCATTTGCCAATTTCCATGGTGTAAATACTCCCATCATGGAGATTTCAAGCCCCCTATTGTGATAGCACTGGATGTGGATTTGGGGAAATGTGTGCATGATCAGCTCTTGCAAACCAGCCCATGCTGGTCCCACCTACCGCTGTACTCACTGGTCCCACCACATGCACACACCGGAAGCTTCCAGCCTCATGGAGCAATCGATGGACCTTCTGAAGGTGCAGCTGAGACTCCAGCTTGGAGACGAGACATGGTGAGGACAGGCCCCCTCCTGAAGAACACGGCATACACCCTCAATCAATGGCTGTCAGAAGGTGCTGCATTACAATACATTTACTACATGGGTCTACTCCCGTCACTGCTAATGACTACCTGGGGAGCTTTCCCTCCTCTCCCCATGACTCTAGGCTCTGTGGGTCTACAAGCCAAGGTTTCCAGAGAGAAGGGCTTCCACCAGGTTTCCAGTAAGAGTCCCCTTCATCTTTCTGCTATAACCACCTCCTGCCAGCTTCTCATACCGAGAGGTTAAACACCATGACCATCCTAGCAGGGGGACCAGCTGGTGACCCTGAGCCCCAGCAAGGGGAGGGCTGCTTTCCCACAGCAGGGGCAGGGAGGAAGACAGCTGCTGACCCTGTGCACTCCCTTAATCAGCCATGATGGTAAATGAGCAGGAAGAGCACGTTGCCCAAGGGTGCTGACCCCTCGGAGTAAAGATCTGGGTCTCCCACCAGACTTAAGCCTAGTCCAGGAGGGTGATATCCAAGGGCGGATAGTAGAGGGGAGAAACAATGAGTTTCAGTTTTGTCTTCAAGGCCAGCTGCTGTGAGGACTGAAGGGATGCTATAGTTTATCTCCAAAGCTATTCTTCAAAGTTTCCCCAGGTACACAGTTCTACTCAAATCCTGGAGGAGCAGTTTCCCCAGATGGGGTGAACACATTTTAGGAAGTGCGTATGAGTGGTACAAGGGGTGGACTGTAGTGGAAGCTGCGATGTGCCACCCAAATGTCCCCTTCAGGGCCAAGGCTCTCTCCCGGAGCAAGGGCTGCTGATGGCCCACGGTCGAGTGTGTCTTTGGCACGTGTCCTGGACCAAGGGAACTGCACTGTACAAAGTCACAACCTGTTGCAGTTTGGTCTTGCTACCATTATGCAAATTACCAGAAATGGATTAGCTTTTATAAAGAAGGGTTATTTGGTTACAAAATTATGGTCTTATGGCCATGCAAATGTGTCCAAGCTAAGGCGTCAACAATTGGGTACCTTCACTGAAGGATGGCCATTAACGTCCAGGAAACCTCTGTCAGCTGGGAAGGCACGTGGCTGCTGTCCGCTTGCTCCCAGGTTGCGTTTCAAAATGGCATTCTCCAGAATGTCTCCGCATCAGCTTCTCGTGGCAAACTCTGGGTTAGTATCTCCAAAGTGTCAGCAAAAGTCTTCTTTCAGCGGCCGTCTCCAGCATGTCTGTCTCAGCTGCAGCTGCTCTGAGGTCCTTCAGTTTGTGAGCTCTTTCGTAGGGCCCCAGTGATTAAATCAAGGCCCACCCTGAATGGGCAGGGCCACACCTCCAAGGAAATAATCCAATCACACATTTCACTTACAGTTGATTGAGTCACATCTCCATGGAACCACTCAATCAAAGGATTCCAACCCCATCAACACTAATATGTGTGCCCCACAAGATTGCGTTAAAGAACATGGGGACATAATACATCCAAACTGGCACACACCCCTCCCAGGGCCAGCCCACATGGATGACCCCACCCCTTACCTGGATGCGGGACCCATCCCAACTCCAGATCTCCCCACAGGATAGAGAGAGGCCCCTGTTACAACTGCATCTCAGCTCATATTCTCCCTCTGCCCAGTCCTGTCCCTCAGCCCCCTTTAAGGTGTTCCCCAAAGCATTCCCCAGGAAACCATCTGTATATGGGTCCCCACCTCCATGTCTGCTTCCAGAGACCCATTTTAATGACCCTCAGTACGAGACCCAAGATGAACCTCAGTGGGGCTCAGGCTGGAGAGAAGACCAGCCCTGGCATGTCTCAGGCTCAGGCTATGGCCTGCAGGGGCGGAGAAGCTGGAAGACTGTAGCGGCACTGATTCCCCAACCCCACCCCACTTCCAACCCTGGAGCATTTGATAAGTCCTCTCTCCGCAAGTCCTCAGGGGGCAGTTGAAGACCAAGCGCCGGACTTCCAAGTGTAGGACTTTTGTCCTCCTTGAGTTACAGAGTCGTGGATAATTCCCAGCCGGAGGAGGGCTTGTCTACATGGCAAACATTGATCTACAGTGAGTGTGTTTTTAATTAGTTGTGCAGAAAGCTCATGGGGATTGACTGCTCATTGCCTCTGTTCAGAGGGGTTGTTGGAAGAATTACCTGCACGTAAACTTGCTTTGGAAAAAGGCAAACTGCTTCTCAGAGGGAGGATGGAATTCCTGCCTGGTATTTTCCATATGGCTGGAAGCTAAACTTCTGATCGTCCAGGAGAGCATCCGAGAGTCTGCTGAAAACCAGTGAGGAAATAATCCTGCGCACACACTGTGGGCAATGCGCACGCTGGAACGAATCTCGTACGCAGAGTCTGGCGTGCCTGGATCTGTATGGGCTGGGGATGAATTTCCTAAAATGTGGTTTAGAGGAAGTGAGAAGCAGATCCTCAGTGAAGAACCTGAATAATCTGGTAGTTTTTAAACCACATTCTCTGGAGCCCTAAGGCATTCACTGGAGCATCTCGTGTGCCCACTGGCAAGGGAATGGGAGGGGGTGGGTCGAGGGCTGGGGGGTGCAGACGGGCTCCCAGCCCCCCCCCCCAGGCATCGGCTCAGGTGCTCCCACTTCAGTGTGTTTCATATCCTGCACTTCCACAGGTGATTTCATGCGACACGAGGGTCCTGGGGCTGAGGACATGCAAAGCCGTCACGTGAAAGGCAGCCACGCTGCCACGTGGCCTGGGTCGGAAACGGAGCAGGACGGTGGCTCAGCAGCCACATCCCAGTCCCGTCCCACCCCCTGCCAGTTCCACGTTGGCAGCACGCAGGGACCACATGGACGGGAAGGGTGACCACGGCAGCCCCTCCCAGCCTCCGCTAAGGACTTCTTTCACAATGTACGGAGAATGCTGACCATATATTCTGGTTTTCCAGGCACAATACTTCACTGGGAAAGAATGCAGAACCCGCTAGAAGGAGCACACGTTGCAGCTTTCCCTGTCAGCCAGCGCTGCTCCTAGCGGTTGGGGATATGACGATGGGCCCTTCCTGCTCTCCCTGTAAGGCCGCACGGGCCGCCCAGCAGTGGCTCTGCCACCCAGAGGGTCTCCAGAGCTCCCCCCGTGGGGCCCGCCCGCCTGAAAGCCTCCCCAAGGCAGGAGGGACATCGGCCGTGCCAGCCGTGGTCTGGGCCCTGTAATCAGGCCAAATCGCCGTGGCGCTTCATCGCCAGAATGAAATTCCAGCCCAGACTGAGCTGTTGAGTGCCCCTTCTCTCTGGGCGAGGCTGCGTACGTTTCTTTGTGACTTCAGACGAGCTGTAGTTCTCCGCAGGAAAAACACACACAGCTCATTTCCTTGCAACATGGAGTTCAGATTTAGGAGGGGAAAGATGAGTTTCAGATGCTAAAAATAATCTTTTGGGACTTTTTAAGAAAAAGAAACGGCCCTGCTGTTTGGCCAACCATTGGAGAAAGCTTTTCATTCTTGCTCTCCATCTCTGATGGATGTGACAGTCAGGTCGGTGGTTCTCCAAAAGCGGCCTGTAATTTCCTGAGAACTGGAAATCCAGATGTTCCCTGGTTTAGAATTTATGACCCAGAAAAATGAATTTTAGTAAAATGCATGTTGAAACTTTGAAACTTTAAAAAATAGGACATGTCACACCCTTACAGAAAACAGCACAAATCGGCAGAGCAGCACTCAATGAATTATCACAAAGTACACACACAGGTGACGGTGCCAGGTCAAAACACTGAGTGGGACCATCTCCCCAGAAGCCCCACTGAGCCCCCCTCACGGTCTCTTCTCTCCTCCCTAAGCGGGTGCCCTCCCACCTTCTGACACCGTAGGTGCCTCCCGCTTTGGACCCGCAAGTAACCAGGATCGAGTGCTATATGGATTTTGCATCTGCTTTCTTTTCCTCGATGTGTGTGAGATCCGTCCATGTCCCAGGGCATGGCTATGGCTCTCTAATTCGCACCAAAACATTGAAGCCTATTTTTACAAGAAGAAAATTAGCTTGGAACTGTTTGGAGGTGAGAGTCCTGCCCTGTCCAGCTGAGAGCATCTGCTGGGGAACTGTGGGTGGCGGCTGTTTGGAGAACTTGGGAAGCAGGCTGGGGGTGTCTGCTGGGGAAGAGGGGCAGAGCCTGAGCCAGGCAGAGGACAAGGGGCAGTGACCGAGGGACAGGGATGCAGGCAGGAAAGTCACCATCGCGGGGTGCTGGGGCCAGCTGGCTCCACCGCCCACCCAGCCAGATGCTTCCCAGGTTCCCTCCGCGGAACCTACCCAGGGGCCTGGGGGTGTAGGAGCAGCCCCCAGGGCAGCCCACACTCTGGGGTGGGACAAAGCCTTCATTTTGCTCTCCCAACACCCGGCCCCTCCGTCGAGGATGAATGGCACCCAACTGTGACTCACCCCACTGGTATTTTTAGACCGACGCCAAAGATCTGGTGGAAGGAATCTTAGTTATTAAAGGGTTGTACCGATTGCAAGCCAGCACCTCCCTGCAGCTGGTCAAAGCGGGAGCCGCAGGGTGGAGCCAAGCTTTCCTTCCCTTCCATCCAGTTTTTCTGTTTCTTTAATAATGAGGTAGAAGCACTGGTGGGTTCCGAGAGGAGCAGTCTCCCCAGCACGCTGCTCGGCAGAGTGACGGCACCCGTCACCCGTGCACCCAGCTTTCTTCCATGCCACCTGCGTGCAACCTTCCGCAGGAGGGAGGAGCACGCGGCACAAACGCAGGGGCACTTTGACAAGCGCAAAGGGCCAGGCTGGAAGGGTGACCACAGCCGGCCCAGGGGCTCCGCTTGCTTAACCCACGTCCACCCACCAGCGGCTCTCCCGTGAAGAAATGGAGGTCAGCCCAGACGCAGAAGGCAAGAGGCAGAACCCACGTGCAAAGCGATAGAAGAATAAAAATAACTGAGTATGTTTAAAAAGAAATGGACAGGATCTGTATGAAGAAAACCTTAAGACTCTACAATAAGACAAATGTGGAAAAAACAATGATTAATGTAAACATTTCCTCCTAAAATTAGCTACTAATTCAATTCTATCCTACAGATTAGAATATCAGTGGTACTCTCGGTGGTGGGGGGTGGGGCGGAGAAGTGACAAAGTGGTTGAGTTCAAATTGAAGACCGAATTCATGAGACTGGTCTGGAAAATCCTGTTACGGCGAGAAAGTGGATGGACGGACCTTCTCAGATGTTAAATCTGCCACACTTCCCACAGTCACTGCAGCTGTGGGGACTTGAGCAGAGCAAGGACCCCGGCCGGAACCCAGAGGAAAGCTGCAGAGCACGTGGGGCCTCAGGAGGGGGCACACTGGAGGGGAAGAGGGGTCCTTACACAGTGTGGCAGGACAGGTGACTAGCAATTTTGGGGGAAAAAGCTTAAGGAATAACTGAATTCCTGCTTTACTCCCTGCACCAAAACAAACTGCAGGAGAAGAGAGCTTTAAACATGAAAAATGAAGCCATAAGAAAATGAGAAAAGAACTGTAGCTTTATAGTAAACTTTTGAATATGGAAAGCACTGCAGACTGTACAAAAAAAAAGGCCATAACAGAAAATATTGATAGATTTGATGACATAAAATGCGAAGATTCTGTGTAGCACGTACATACGCATATGAATCTATAATGTATATTGCTATATATGCAATATGTACGTGTATATATGTATTATATATATATGTGTAAGTGAGATATATGCAAAAATATATCATATATATTCAAATTCAAAAACAATCTGGCAAAAAAAATTGCTGCAGGATAGACCAAGACTTTAATCCCTTAATATACCAAGAGTTTTTATTAATCAACAACAGCAAAAGGGCAATGGACATAAAACAGACAATCCCAAGAAAAGAAAAACAAATAGCCCACAATTATATAAAAAGATGCACAACCAATTTTATTTTTTTAACCTATTGTATAGACAAAAATTAAAGATCTTTCAACACCTGTCTTTGGCAGGTGTGGGACAGAAGGCACCCTCGGAGGCCACGGCGGGGCGATTTGTTAGTACCACTAACGTTTAGAATGAAATGCCCTTCCACCGCAAAACCAGGGACGCAGCTGAGGGGAGTTCTTGCTCTCACAGAAGGAGAACGCTTATCACCCCATTGCTTGCACAGCTGGAACTACTGTAAATGACGTGATGTAACTTGGGGCGCTTAGGGCGCTGGGGAGGGACGCTGCCCCTGGGGCGGGTGCCCTCGGCCCAGCCTCACACCAGCCCAGCAGGTGGAACCGTGGCAGCTTGTTGTACAGTGTGGACCCCAGAGGGGGACCATCTGGAGCCTGGCACGGGGCCATTCCTGCGGGCAGGGGGTGCTCCGGCTAATGGTTATTTACTGGGATGACGATTTCCATCCTTTCAGAACGTTTCTGACGGATTCCGCTCCACAGAGCATTCTGAGTAACCTCAAATTGTAGGGGTGCCAGCTGCGGGCAAGACTGGGAGACACTCAGCTGTGTCCTGAGCCCCTCGTCACCGTCCCGGGGCCACAAGGAGGCTCTGGGGTCCTGAAAAGGAGCCTCCATGCCCGAGCCCCCGGGGCCCTGCCGCTCGTGGACGTGGCAGTCCCCATGGCCCAGTCAGGCGCCCCTTGTCTCCCATGCAGAGCCTGCTGTCTGACGGCCATGGGCTGCACGCTGCCATCTCTGGGAGGTAACTGGAAGCACGTCGGGGAGGCTGGGAGCGGCCCCCTCCTCTCCGCTGCCCTGAAGCCATTCCTGCCATGTTCCCCACTCCCTTGGCTGAGGTTCTGGGGACTTTTCCCTCTGGCTGAACCAAAGAATCATTAGGGGGCTTGTCCCGCCCAGCAGGAGGGTCCCCAGGGCACTGCAGCAGCGACTCCCCAGGGATGGCCAGGAGGTCACTCGGGAGGGGCCGGGCCTGGGCAGGTCACAGCCTCAGCCCCCGGGCAGCTCCAAACGCCCACCCTCGGAGGTTCCTGGGCCCTTTCTCTGGGCCATCCCAGGTCCCCAAAGTCTGCTAGGCCGGGTCAGGTGTGCTGTCCAGAGGACAGTGCCCTTCCCCACAGTGTCCACACCCCTGGACCCTGGTGGGAAGGTGGACCTAGCCGGGGCCTCTGCCAGGAGGGCGGCCGCTGCCTGCTTCACTGGGCTGAGGATGTGTGGGGAGGTGGGAAACCGGGAAACGAGGGGCAGACGTTTCCAACAGTGCCCCAATCATGCATCAGTACTGACCCCTCGGGAAATCCCAAGTCGTGGCCGGGGCAGCCTCCAGGGGGTTCTGGACTCAGCCGCCCCCTCCATGAGTGACCCCGGAGAGCTCCCTTCCCACTCATTCCCCGGCATTGCCAGGGGTGTCGTGGGGAGGGGCCGAGGGACAGCGGGCGGCCCCCGGGACAGGGAGGAGGTCAGCAGACGGGGCGGGTGGGCGGAGGGAGAGGAGGCGTCACGAAGGGGCTGGGACACCATCCAAGGAGTGGCCCGGGCAGGCCCAACGCTGGCCGCGCTGCAGGGAGGAGAGGCCCAGGCAGCGTCCGGCGGGTGGACGAGGACCGAGCACCCCTCCCCCAGCTCAGGCCACTACCCCCAGCAGCCCGCCCTTCTCCCACGGCCACAGCTGGGCAGCAGCTGTTTGCCTCTGACCCCTATTCCCACCCACATCCTTTGCTCGGAGCACTTTTTGCTCTAGTTGGGATTCCGTTCCAAATGGTAAATATTTTATTTCCATCTGTGTGGCTCGCATGCAGATGACTTCAGCACATCACGGAAAATGCATCTTGCTCCCCAACTCAGTGCGGAGCCGAGACGACGAGTGAACTGGGCCGCGGGGGCCGGCCATGGCAGCACCCTCGGAGCAGGAGGCCTTCAGCAGGCCAGTGCCCCTCCCTCCCAGGGCCTGCCTCGGGGCTCGGAGACGACAGCCTGCAGGAGGCAGGGATCCACGTGCGGGTCTTTCTTTCAGTCCTTTCTGGCCCCAGGTGGGCCCTAAGCAGATCTGGTGGTTAAAGTCCAGAATTGGGGTGCTCCATCCGTGCTGGGCGACTTTGGGGTGAGCACATCAGTTTCCCCTTCCCCCAAACTGGAGACCATGATGGAACCCATTCCACAGATTGTCATAGGCATCGAACAAAGTGGGGTTTGTAACAAGCTCGGCCACCGCTAAGGCTGTTACAATTGAGGCTACTGTGCGTCCGGAATCCTAGAAATGTAGCCAGGCCCCCGCAGCTTACGCAGCACACGCCAGAGTGTGGAAGGGCGTGGCTGGATTTGCCTTCGCTCCTAGGGCAGCTAATTTAAGGACGGCTGCCCGGGTGCCCGGGAGCCCGCCGGAGTGGTGCTGGCTGAGCCCCAAAGCCGAACCCTGGGCTGGGAATCCCTCTCGATTCCCCAAAGCTTTTGAGGGCGGCAGCCCCACCGGTGTGTCTCTCCTATAAGACAACACCGAGTAACAACTTGCTTGCTGTCCGTGTGAGATGGCGCTACCTCGTGGGTCCCCGGGGCTCACCCCCCCACCATGCTGCCACAGGGCGCAGTTACCGAAAGAAGAGCGAGCGAGAGACTGCGGGAGCCACGACCTGGGGAGTGGGGTGCGGACCTACCTGCTCTCCAGTGCACCCCCAGACCCACGGTCTCTTAGGGAAGTTCATAACCAAGAACAGCTTCCTCATAAATGCGGTTTTCATTAATTCCCTGGAAGATGGTGTTTTAACTTCCTTGAGACGTCTAAGGAGGGACGGTTGGTCACGCGCCGCGCCTGGCACCCCTTGTTTTTATTTATTCTCACACTACTTGTTTACTCATCCGCGGCTGGGAATTCTGGCACCGGGGAGGAAAGGAGCCAGCTGCTGACAGGCCCAAGGTTGCCTTCTTGGGCTGAGTCTCCGACCCAGAGCCTTGCAGAAAGTTGGGGAATACTCCCCAAAGGCCGCGGGGGCTCTGGGTCACATGGAACCACATCACTTCCGCAGGATGTGCCTCGAGCATTCCTAAAATTGCCCATTCCAGGTGGATGGGAGGAAGAGGTGTAAAACAGCAAATATTCCCGGTTTAGATGCAGGAAGCCTGTCCCATTCCAAAGTTTAATCAGGTATCATTTTCGCTGGGCTTCAATAAAACCTCTAGTAAACATAGACTAGCAGGGGCAGCCAGAGCGTGGAAGGGCAGTCGGGTCAGGCTGCCAGACACGTGCCCCACGTGCAGCGAGGGTCCCGGCTGGGGGTGCCCGGCCAGGTCACGGCCCTGCCCTTTGTGCCGCGCCACCAGCTGACGGCGTCCGGACCCGCTTTAGAGAGGCAGGCGCCCAGCAGCCCACCCTAGAGCAGCTTAAGAAAATTAAAGGACAGTGGACCACTCGGGGTACCAGGAAGGCACACAGACTCTGGATTCAGATCCCCCCCACTGGCCACTGACCACCTAAGCCCTCTGGGAAGTGGGCACGACAGGAGCACTCGCCCCACCGGGTGGCTGCGTGGATTAAAGGAGCTGGTATCTGTGAAGAGTCTACAAGCAGGAGCAGCCCGAGCTGTGTTCTGCAGACGTGTTGGCCGAAGTAAAGAAATACAAAAAGTGAGGAGCCGACACCGCAGGAGAGAGCTTGCTGGCCCGGCACAGCCCGGAGCACCCGCTTATTTTCTCAAATGAAGGCGTCAGTACCCGAGGGGACTCCAGAGTCCGTCCCCATGGCCCCGTCGGTCGGCAGGTGCAATGTGAGAAGCCGTCCCTGCCTCAACGCCTCTGTGGAGAGGTGGCCGGGGGCCTCCCCAGCACCGGTGCCCTCTCCTCGCCAGGAGGCGTGGGTCCGCCATGGCGTGCGGGCCTGCGGCTCCCTGGGGCCGTGCAGACATCTGCGAGGGCTTACAGGCGGCCTCTGACTTCCTGGCCTGCGCTCACCGGCTCCGAGGACTCAGGGCGCTCCCGTCAGGCGGTCCCCGCCCCACCCGGCTCAGCCTCGGCCACGTCCCCAGACCCGCCCAGCTCGGCGGGGCCACTTCCCAGGCCGCTCAGGGGCCGAGACCCGGGCTCGGGGCTCGAAGCCGGCTCCACCCAGCCTGCTCTGACCCCGGGGGCCTCACGGGCCTCGGTTAGCTCATTACTCGGGGCTTCTGAGAGTAACGTTTAAGGTTTAAAATGTCTCAAACACCTCCAAACCCAAGGAGGGGCGTTGTCCGGTGGGACGCTCTGCAGTGGTGGGTGTTTCCCCAAGTTACCGCACCCCATGCGGTGGCCGCTGGTCCCGTGTGCCCGTGGAGCCCCCGGAATGGGCTGGCGGCACCGAGGACCTGAGGCTCCTGTTAATCTTAATTAACGCACATTAAATAGCCAGGCGAGGTGAGCGGCTGCCGCGTTGCCCAGAGCAGGTGGAGGGAGGACACGGCTTCACCAAATCTCAGCCTTGGCGAAGTTTCGGTTCCCCCAGAAGGGACTGGGTGGAGCAAGGCCAGCAGGGGCTGGGGGTGCACACGGAGGGGTGGTGTAGCCCACAAGGAAGCCCAATCCCACAGGAAAACAGCCCAGGATTACCGCCCCTCCCCCAGCCCAGGGCTAGGGAGCCGGGGTGCCCGCACACACCTGCCAGTCCCAGGGGCACAGAGATACGGCCCCCGGGGACTGAACTGTCTGGAGGCTGGGGGTCCTGGGTGGGCAGCAGGGCTGTGGCTCCCCTTCTTTCTAATGCCGGTCGTAATACACAAAGCAGCCCCAAGCCAACAGAAGCCCCTGGGTGTTGTTGTGCACCCCCTGATCCCATGCACCTCCCCAACACCCCTCCCCCCTGCCAACACCAGAGACCACCACTCCCCCAAATGCCTGGTGCTGGGCAGAGTAATGGTCCCCAAGGTGATGATGCCCTAATTCCCAGAACCAGTGACTATGCAGTTCTATGAGACAAAAGGGACTTTGCAGCCGTGGTTAGGTGGCCCCAGTGTCATCCCAGGTACTTATAAGAGGGAGGCAAGAGGGGCAGAGGCGGGGAAGGAGATGAGACAGCTAGAGCACAAGAGGGGTGAAGACACCTCACTGCTGGCTTTGAAGACAGAGGAAGGGGCCACAAGCCAAGGAATGCAGGCAGCGTCGAGCTGCCGGAAAAGGCAAGGCAAGGGCTCTTCCCTGGAGCCTCTGCTGGGAACACAGCGCTCCTCACATCTTGACTTGAGCCTGGTGAGACTGATTTTGGAATTCTGACCTCCAGAACCAGCAGGAATAAATGTGTGTTGTTTTAAGCCACTGAATTCCTGGTAACCGGCTTCAGTTGCAATCTGCCTGCCATCTGACTTTTCATACATGTTTATGAAACACGACTTCATTATACACATCTTTCTTCAACCTGCTTTCCTCTTTCACTCCTGTTTTTATATTTATCTGTGTTGATACATGTAACTGTCATGCCACCATTGTAACTGCTTTGTAATATTTGACCACATGGAAACAGCATGACTCATTTGCCCAGACACCTGTTGATGAACATTTGGCTGCTTCCATTTTTGGGTGTCATAAACAAGATCATTATGAATGTTCTTTTCCATCTTCCTTTTATATAGGCAAGAGTTTCTCTGGATCACAATGTTTTGTTACTTATTTGCTTGGTAAATATGGACTGGACACTCTGGCTCCATGCTAAGCACTGGGAATGCAGACGGAGAAGCTGGAGCACAGCTGGGACGCCCTCCCCCCATGCCGCAGGGCACAAGACAGGCCCCACGGCCATTCTTGGAGCCCCTTCAGCCTGATGTGAGAAAGGGGCACCCTATTCTCAACTCTATGGGGCATGAGGGAAGCACACAACACCCCCACCTCTCCCAGGAAATCCTCACCGCCCACCTCTTCCAGCAGGCCCTGTGGCCCTTCTCCACATGCTCTGGGGCAGGTAAGGCACGGCAGGGCGGATGGTGGCATCTGGGCCTCTGCCCAATTGCCAGACAAGGGGATAGGTCCTGTTTAGTGCCCCATGTCAGAGGGCACATAGGCCAGCCCCTCTCAGACCAGGAGCCTGTCCAGACCAGGGACTTGCTGCTGTAATGGCCATGCCGCCCGGGGAGTGAGGTCACGCGAGGCTGAACATCCTGCCGTGAACTCGGCATGGCTGTCCCAGTGCCTCTCGCTGCGTGCCAAGCAACGGACCCCTCTTTGCAAGTCTGCCTCTGTGGTCATCACTGTGAGGCAGGCAGGTCCCCAGTTCACAGACAAGGAGCTGGGACTCAGAGAGGAGAAGTCATCTGCCCAGGTGAGTGCCAAGGTGGGGCTTGGCTGCCCTCCTCCAGAATGAACCTCTGCTTTCTCGGGATGGTTTCTGGCTGCTACATGACAACTGGACTCATTGTATAAGTGGGGGAGTCCCTAAGAGAGAAGCCAGTCTGTTCTGTGATCTGGACCTAGACCCAGGACCCAAGTTGAAGAGTGAAATCATTTATTCAAAAAATATCCACTGGACCCTGGGCACTCTTCTTGGGGCTGGGACCGTATCTGTGAACCCAAGAGAGAGAGATCCCTGCCTCGGGGTGTCCACAGACTGCTGTGTCCAGTCCAGAACATGTGGGGGCTCTGATTTCCTACTTGAATCAAGCAGGACCCCAATAGGAAATAGATGGCTCACCCAAGTCAAGGTAACTCAGGGCGGGTATATTTACAAAGGCATTACCTGCAGAGGTGTGTGGGAAGGGGAACCCCAGGGATCGTGCGGTAACCAGAGATTATTCTCCCAGGACCCTGGAAGAGGTGGGTAGCGCCTCGGATCCCACATGGAGAAGCTGCCTTGCGAGGAGTCTTCACACACAGCCAGCCTGAGAACCCTCCAATGCGGGCCAGGGGAATACATACCCTGGCCTTACTCCCCTCTCTCCTTTCCTCTGTCCCCCACCCATTTCTTAGCTCAGCCAAAAATCAGACAGCAAGGGGCCCTTTGATGTCATCGCCCCAGTTCAGAATCAATTACCGAACACAGAGCAGAGCTGCTACAGCCCTGTTTCATTCTGGCTCGAGCCCAAGCTGGTCACCGTAGCTTCTTTCTTCTACCACACATTCTGTCCCCCTTATAACCTCTGCCATAACTTCATGGGTGGCGTGATCCACAACATCCCTGCTAAAGGATCTGAGTCCTTGATGGCCCTGCCTTTATTTTCTTTTCTAATAAAGAATGCCTTTTGTATACAGCACATATCTGGGTTTTATGTAATTTCTAATCTATCACTATGTTTTAACTGGTGAGTTTAGTCCTTTTACATTTATTATAATTACTGATATGTTTGAAATTGCTCCAACTATCTTCTTTTGTGCTTTCTATTAATCTTGATTTGTCTATAGTCCACCCTGCTACCACTCTTCTTGCCTTTTTAGGGATGGAGTTTCTCCTCAATTCTGTTTTTCTCCTCTGCTCTTTTAGTAGGTGTCTACTCAAATTTTATTTGCTTGTATCAGTTACCCTTGGAGTGTTGATATTCACACTGAAGTGTAATATGAGTCAATTTCTCTACCTTTCTCATAAACAGTACTTCAACCCAAATGGAAAACAATAACAAAATATTTTAACCCCTATTATCTCCTCCCATCTTCCTTGTTATGCTTGGCTGATTTTTTACTTCTATTTCTTAACTTGTGAAATAAGATAATGTTTTATACAGTCATGGGGGATGGTGGTGATGCTCAGCAAAACCTCTTCTACTTAGGGTTCCTTGAGCACCCTCTGGCTTTGGTGGGCTTTTGTTTCCAACAGCAAAACCACTGCCTGTCTTTACTTTTAGAGCAGCCCTTGGGGCACTGGAGCCCATTTTGCTTGCAGACTGGACGAGCCAAAGAACTAAGAACTGTTACCTGCTCCCTCTTCCCCGCCGTCCCCCACTCTTGATCAGCGCCTGAGGAGTAGGGACGTATGGGGACCAGTTCCCTTGCTGAGGCCAGGACAGAATGAAGTGCAACTGACCCTCTGGAGTTCCCTGTGGAGTCAGGCTGAAGCCCCCCTTGCTTGGGCTCCTCCCTTCCCTGCACTGCTTCCCCTCCCAAGGACTTCCTTAGTGAATAAATCTAAACAATGTTTCTGCACACCCTCCTCTACCATCTTCCTCTCCCTTCTGGGATCATTTTCCTTGTAATTGTATTATTTGTAAGTTCCATTAAGAGGGTCAGCACATGGTAATCTCGGTTTCTGTCTGAAAATTTCTTTATCTACTGTTGTTTAAATGACATGGACGTGGTACACAATTAAAGTTGACAGCCATTTTTGGAGCACTTTGAAATGTTTTCTATTTGTTTGTTGCTGTAAGAAAGTTTGTTCAATAGGGATTCTTTCCTTCCCAGCTGCTCACAGGATCTTCCCTTTGCCCTTAGTACAGATTTACTCTAATGTGTCTAGATGCAGTTTGCTTTTAATTACCCCGCTTGGCTTTACCAGGCCTCCTGAATATGAGGATACATGTCCTTCTTCAATTTTAGGAAATCCTCAGCTATTATCTCTTTATTGATGGCCCCTCTTGGTGGGCTGCCTCCAAGATGGCAGCCCACGCACCCCACCCCTGCCCCACTGGATCAGTGCTGACTTTGTATGGTCAATAGAACACAGCAGGAGTGATGGTAGGTGACTTCCAAGGGAGATCTCAAAGGGCAGTGCGGCTTCCACTTTTCTCTCTGGGTTCACTCCCTCTGGGGGAAGCCAGTCATCACGCCTGTATGAGGAGACCCTCGCAGCCTCACGAGGAGTCCTATGTGGAAAGGGTGGAGGTCCCCGGCAAACAGCACCAATTTGCTCACCATGTGAGGGGATCCTCAGCCCCTGTGAAGCTTTCAGATGACAGGAGGCCTGCCAACATCTGACTGCAACCTCATGAGACCCCAAGCCTGACTGCCCAGTCGAGTTGCTCCCAAACTCCTATCCCCAGAAGCAGTGAGAAATAATGAATGATGACTAATTCTGGGGCAATTTGTTACGCAGCAGCAGACAACTGATACACATTCTGAAGCGCTTTACTGGCTCTTGACTACTCTTTCATATTTTCCAACTCTTTGTCTCTCTCTGCTATTTTCTGGATAATTTTTCAGATCCACCTTCCAGTTCACTGACACCCTCTCAATTGCATTTCATCTGCTGTTTAATCTGTCCTGTGAATTTTCAATTTAAAGATTATTTTTCTCTTCCTAGAAGATCTAATTTAAGTATTTTTCAGAATTCCTTCATAAATTTTGCTATTATCCTATATTTTATTCAATCTCTTATCTCTTTAAATATTTTAAGCATATTTATTTAATTCAACTTTATTTTTGTATCTGCAATTCCAATATCTAAAATCCTGAACAGTTCAAAACTCTGTGGTTTGTTTTCTCGGCTTCCATGGGTGTTCTATGGTTTTAGACTGTGAGTTCATTTCTGGCTGCTCGTGACCTTGGGGAATACTGAGTAGTCTCTGTTCAGTGCGTCCTTTCAGAGAGCAGCAGCGCTTGTGGGTGTGAGCAATCCTAAATATCTCCACCATCATTCCCGGGTTAAGGGTTTTATAAACTGGAGCGGCAGTGCAAATTTGGACACCAAGCCTGTAGGAAGGAGAATCTATGTTTACAAATTTGAAGGAGAATCTATGGTTACAAATTTTCAGGGGCACAGAAAGACCAAGAGATTTAAAATAATAATAAGTAGGCCAAGCACAAGCAGCAAAAGAAAATGTAGATCAGTTGTACTACATCGAAAATAAAAGATTTGGTGCTATAAATGATCCTGTCAAGAAAGTGAAAAGACAACACAAAGAATGGGAGGAAATCATTTAACATCACGTATCTATTAAGGAACTTGCATCCATAATATGTAAAGAACTTTCACAACTCAATAATAAACAGACAAATAGCCAGTTAAAAATGTGCAAAAGATCTGAATAGACATATCTCCAAGGAAAATGTACAACTGACCAGTAGGCACATGAAAAGATGCTCTGCATCTTTTTAGTCATCAAAGAAATGCAAATCACAACTGTGGTGACACCTCTTCAGATCCTTTCACAGCCTCTAGGATGCCTGTAATGAAAAAGACAGACATTAACAGTGTTGGCATCGACATGGAAAAATCAGAATCCTCACCCATGGCCAGTGGGAATGTACGGCGATACGGCCGCTTTGGAAGAGTTGGGTGATTCCTCAGAATGGTCAACATGGGGTTAAAAATGACCCAGCAGTTCCTCTCCCAAGTATGCACACACCCAAGGGAAATGAAAACCTACATCCACACAAACACTTGCACACAAATACTCATCACAGTGTTGCTCACAATAACCAAAAAGTGGAAACAGCCTAAGCATCTGTCAACAGATGAGTAAATAAAATATGGCACCCAGTGGAATGTTATTCAGCCACAAAAAGGAATAAAGTACAAATTCATGCTACAAAGTAGATGGACCTTGAAAACATCATGTCAGTGAAAGAAGCCAGACACAAAAGGGCACATTGAGTGTGGCTCCATTTACAGCAAAGACCCAGAGGAGGCAAATCTGTGGAGTCAGAAAGCAGCCTTGGGGTCACCAGGGCCAGTGGGAAGTGGACTGCGGAGAAGTGGGCAGTGACAGTGAACAGGGGTTTCTTTCTGGGGAGACAAAAAATAGTTTTTACAATTAGATTGTGGTAATGGAGGCGCAACCCTAGGACTATGCTAAAAACCACTCCAAGTGGGTGACCTGCGTGGCATGTGAATTGTATCTCAATTAGGCTGTGAAGAAAATGGGTGCCTCTCTCACGGAGGCTGTGACTCCATCAAGAATCTGGTCTCCTACGTGGTCTCGGACCCAACCCTGCACTGAAGACTGGCCCCGGGCCTGACCTCTGTCTCCAGCGCTGGGCTCCTGGTTTGGCAAACATCCCGCAGAATCCTGAGGGCCCAGGGCTCGGGCTCGGGCTCGGCTCAGTGTCGGTGCAGGCTGTCCCTCCTGCCCTTCTGTTCCTCGATTTCCCTCTGTGTTCGGCTGTGCATTTGGAAGCATGATTGCTGTAATCTAGTGAGACATTCTCAGCGTCTTGGAGGCAGAGCGGTTTCAAATAGCCACTTTGGACATTGCTGAGGGGGCAGGGGTCTCAGGCCAGCACCCACCACAGGGACTGCTGAGGGCGAGCCCTGCCGTGGAAGAGTTGAGCGCAGAGACTGTGACAGCGGATGGAAGTGGGCTCAGATCCCAGCTCCACCACTGAGCTGCTGTGGGACTGCAAGCAAGTCATTTCAGCCTGTGGGCCTCAGTTTCCCTCTCTGCAGAATGGGGAAGCTTCCCTACAAGAACATAAACTTCAGCAGGCCAGGTGGTCTGTGCAAACACCCAGCAGAGTGGCCGCTGTTATTGCGTCCCCCCCCCATCTCCCCCAGGGGAAGCCCATGGCCCCTGCTTCCCTGGGCGCCCTGATTTTCCGGAGCCTTCTGGACCATCTCTCTCCACTGCCTGCACCAGCAGTTCTGAGCTCTTAGCCTGGCGGCTCATTCAACCCCACGGCCGAGTGCTCCCCCAGGCCCAGGACCCTCCTCAGCCGTGCACCCGCCTCTGCCTCCCCGCCTTCAGGAGCCCCCACTTGGTTTCTCCCTTGTCTGGGCCCCTCACCTCTCCCAGGCCCTGGCTCAGCACACATTGCATTGCTCAGAGGTCAACATTTCACTTGAGTTATGAGCGCCCCCTTCCTCTCCTGCCCCGCGGTGCCTCATTCCGGGCCACGGAGGACCCATCAGCTCTCCGTCCCTGACGTGGGGGCCCAGTGCCCGGCCAGACTCCCCCTGAAGGGCTGCCTGGGCTGCCGAGGGTGGGGACCAGTGGGGTCTCGCCAGCATGGTGCACAGGCCCTGCCTGGCACGGAGGAGGGCTCTGTTCGAGTTTCCGGGATGAGCGTGCGTGAACGGTTTTCTTTGCCCTGTGGCTGCTGGCAGAAGTGTGAAGTGCAAACCCAGCTCCCTTTCACCAGCTGGGGGGCCCTCAGACACGGGTCTGTCCTCCAGCTCTCCCTGGTTCCAGTGGCAGTTTTCCCTGGCCTGGGTTATTCAGTGGATTCATACTTTGATGTTTGACTGGATGTATTTCCTGTGAGCTGCCTAAATCCTCATGGAAGGAGGCAAGTTCCCCTGGAGTAAAATA
>PVKY010003445.1:0-21677 GCA_004027775.1 Bradypus variegatus
TAAGGACAAGAAAAGGAAGCACCCTAACGGTCCAAAAAACAGGACATACTTGAATAAATTTTGATATGTGCACTCAATAATGATGTGATGACGATAATTCTTGGTAGCACTTCTAGAGCATTTACTATATGTCAGGCACACTAAGTGCTTTATATATACTAAAAAATGTAACCCTATGAGGTAAATACTATTATTATCCACATTTTATAGAATGAGAAAACAGACACAGAGGTTTATAATTCAGCCAATTAAAAACGATGGTTATAACGACCATAATAACTTGGAAAAATGCTTATGATATAATGTTAAGTGAGAAACATAGAATTTCAAAACTGTATGCATACTATGGTTAAAACAATAACAAAAAAATTTTAAAAGACTAGAGAAACTAAAACTATATACCAAAATGAATGGCAGTTTTTAAAGTAGAGGATTTATGACCAGTATTTTCCCTATGTAATTCATTTCCAGAATGTTCTGTAATGTTGAACTGCCTTTGTGATTTGAAAAGATTATCTTTAAAAAAGATAACAGAAGGGTTTGATACTGATTTCAAGAATGAGTAAACATTTCAAATAAGAGTACTGTTTCAGGGGAAAGAATGACAAGGTAGAAAATGACTGTTTATCTCTAAAACCAATGTTACTTAAGAAAAGCAAAGACTTTTCTTAAGAAAAAGGTCATTTAGACTAAAAAATACTTTTATCCCCCTCCTCGCTCTTCCTTCTACTTAGTCAATGGTTATTTATTAACACTTGTAATTTGTTTATGAAAAGTAACCACTTAAACATGGCATATGAAAAACATCTAGGGGCACTTAGTCCAAAACACTGCATTAGTATAGTATTTCAGAATAAAGAAGTAGTATTTCCAGTTCTACTCTGTACTAGATCACATTAGGAACATATGTTGAATTTGACTGCTCCTTTTAAAAGGGACACTGCCAAGAACCAATGGGTAGAAATAGGGCAGCAAACTTGAACTCAATAAAAGGGCAACATCATGATAATCAAAACTGTCTAACAAAAGAATGGAACAGCGAGCTCCCATCAATAGGCATGTCCCAGCACAGGCTGGATGTCCACCTGTCAGAGATGCAGCAGAGGTTGAGTCAGGCTAGGCAGCAGAGAAGAGATTGGAATAGATGACCCCTGAAGTCCTTTACAACACACAGATTCTGTGATACTATGTGGCCTGTACATCCAAGAGATCTAACTGGTTTATTTAGCTGCAGTATAGTCTACCATAAGTTAACTCACAATTACAGAACTTAAAAACATTTTCATGATTCTACCTCCATAACAATTTCTTGTTATGATAATTGTTTAAAATTGAGAGTGATGATGATTGTGTAACTAAGTGAAGATAATGTGAGACACTGTTTATTCTGGACAGAATATATGTTATGTGAAATCAGGAACCCCCTACTTAATATGTCAAGCCCTCAATCTTGAGGCACGCTCTTGTAAAACTTAGGGCTGAAAATGGGAGGCTAAGCTTTCCTATAATATGCGTAAGAGTCATCTCCTGAGAATCTCTTTTGTTGCTCATATGTGGCCTCTCTCTCTCTAAGCCCAACTCGGCGAATAAATTTATTAACTTCCCCCCATCACCATGTGGGACATGACTCCTGGGGGAGCAAATCTCCCTGGTGACATGGGACACAAGCCCCAGAAATGAGCCTGGCACTGGCATGAAGGAATTGAAAATGGCTTCTTGACTAAAAGGGTGAAAAGAAAGGTAACAAAATAAGATTACAGTGGCTAAGAGATTACAAACAGAGTCAAGAGGCTGAACTGGAGGTTACTCTTATGCAAGTTCCAGCTAGATATTCCAAATGGCCACAGTATGCCAAGCCCTAATCAACAGTGGTCCCAAAATACCTAGGTCCCTTATCTGAGAGTATTTAAGAGTTTCCCTCACTAAGTTCTATCTCTCAGAAACTTAAATCGAGTGTTCCTGTGTCAGGAAAGTTCTAAAACCCAGAGGCAACAGCCACCATATGCAGCCCCCTTCCCCATAATGTCAACACCCCTTTTCAACATGAACAAGTTAGGGTGGTCACTGTCAGATACCCCTGAAGATCGAGAAAGTGACTCAACAAGAGGAAGGGGTAGCAACAGACAAGACAGGATCTAATAAAGGATTACAAATACTGAATCTTTATATGAACTTTTTTTATTATGCTAGGATATAAGAATAGCTAGAAGGAAAGAATTGAAACGATGGAACTGTAACCCATAACATTCTCTGAAATTTGCTATTTGTTAAATCATACTTTGAAAGCTATCACTGTTACGTATATATGTTAAATTTCACAACAAAAAATGTATTTAAAAAAAAGCAAATAGCTAGATTGTATGGACATTTAATCCAATCTTTAAAAAGTAGTGTTTCCTTATGGATACACTTAATCTGTTCATATTTCCTTTGATTACTGGATATTTGGATTAATTTTATGACCTAACTTGGTGGTATTTATTTGTTGTGTTTTTTTCCTCCAATAATTAAAGCAATTATTTTTCCTCGAAAAAAAAAAAAGATATTTACGAACAATTTGAAAATGTCACATAAACAAACAATAAAACAATAATCTCTCTCAAGGAGAAATTTTTCCCCTCAAACTAAAATAAAAAAAGCATTTAAACATTTTCAGAAGTTTAATCAAATTCATAAGTCTTCATCTTTCTCAAAGTAAAAGTTCTAAGTATAGACCTTATACAACTTCAAGTATTAAAAACATTACCAGCCTTCAAGAGTAATAGATCAAGTTCATCAATGAACGAAACATACACTGCAAACTGTTTGACAGAAACTGACCAAAGAACACTGCCATTGTGGAACTCACTTAAGTATGCTGAATGAATGAATGGATAAACAGCTCATATAAAACTTAAAATCAGAATTTATGAACTATGCTTAAGTTCACAAAATGCTTGCTGCCATACTAGAAGACCACTTTTACCTTGTGTGCTCATTTTTGCAGGACTAAGTATAAAAATAATACAATAACATGAATAACGCTTTACAGTTTATCACACATATTTAATTACATAAGTATTTAAATCAAGTACTTTTAAAGTATTTTAATTAAGTTGGTTAAGGAAGAGTGCTGGCAAACTATCTGTTCATTCCTTCTTTCGGCAAATATTTAAGGTGCTCCTACTAAGTGTTAGGCACTGTTTACTTACTATGTGCCACTGCCCCATTTCAGCAGTCCCCCTACCTAGTTTTCTTGTCAGCACTCTCTCCCAATCCAATTCTTCTTCTGTAGCTACTCTTTGGCATGGCATACAAAGTCCTTTACAAATGACCCTAGCCTACCCCTCCTGCCTCTTTCCTATCAGTCTCTCATTATCCTCTCACCCTTCCTCTTCATAGAGTTCTCCAACCAGTCTGAACTTTGCCTTTGCATAGCTATTCCCTTCTGTTTCTGCCCAGCAAACTCATCATCCCTCATGTCCCAGCTGATATGTTACAGTTTCTTTCCTAAGATCTTTCCTGATTCCTTTAGACTCTGAAGTTTAGATTCCTCCATTTTTCCCAAACACTTCATTCCCACTTCAACTACAGTACTTACACCACACAGTAATACATTTACACATCTTTTTCTGCCATTAGCTACCAGCTCTGTATTGGCATGGAGTACATTTTACTCACCACTGAATCTCTAAACCCTCGCTCATTACCAGGCACATAGTAGATGCTCAATAAATATTTATTTAAAGAACAGAACAAGCAGAAAACGAAGAAAGTACCAAAATGTGCACTGCATAAGAGACATGAGAAATAAGTGTGAGCTAAATTCACTGGGACAACTTCATGGTAAATCTGGGAATCAAGTAGAACTTGAAGAATAAACAAAATCAGATAGATGGAGAAGTATGGGGAGAAGAAATTTTACATAAAGCATGTCATGTCCAGGATTACTTTAAAAAAACAACAAAAAAACATACCTTCTGTTACTCCCCCAATAGCAAGAGAAATAATAGCTAAAACATTTTCACATGATGAATGGTTTATCTACCAAGAGAAGAGAAAACAATTCAATTTAGGGATAAGAATTTAGACTTATTTGATTTAAATAAAAACCCTCTTACAATAAGTTATCACAAGTATGGGGCAAAAATATTTCTTACAGGACACGAAATTACTCTTTAAAATGAAGATACAAAAAAATGAACAGTAATAGATAAGAGTCACTAATCTTAAGAAATAAATAGGAGACTCACTCAAAATCCAACGATCTCAGGAAATGATTACATCAGCACAAGAAATAAGCTGATCAAGTACAGAAGTGCTGAGTCTGTAAAGCAATCAATGGCACAGTGCAAAGGCAGGGTCAGGGGAATTAATTGTACTAGCATATATCAGTATGTCTGAGGAGGGTTTTAACAGAAGGGAGGTAGTATTTGGTTTCTATAATTATAATAACCAGCATCCACTAAGTGTTCACAAGTGTACTTTTACACAACCTTGAAAGGAAATTTTATTATCTCCTCTTACAAATGAAACTGAAACTCGGAAAAGCAAAATAATGTGCCCAATGCCTCTAACTAGTTAAGTCTGAAAAAGAAGAATGTTTGATCCAGAATTGTCAGAGGGAAGGACACTGTGGTCACTAAAAGAGGTTTTAGCTTTTCCAGACCCAACCTTCACTTAGTCAAGAATAAACTTGAAACTCATCCTTTCCTTTCATTGTGGTGCACCACCAGTGTGTTTAGATTAAATTTCTCCACTGAAGCTGGACAGGCTCCAGTTATTTATGTATGCTAACCTATAAGGAAGATGCCATAGGAAAATGAGGACACAGAATCCCAGGTTTCATTCTGCATATCCTTGGACTAAATCATTCATGCTATTTTAGGGTCTGTCACTGTTTATAGAGCAAAGTAACAGGATACACCTTCAACCTCTAGTTCTTGCTTAGTAAAACCTCAGGTCAACTTTTATTCTACTCACTCAGAGAGGGCTCTTCCTCATTTATTAAACCAAACCCTTAAATGCATCTGTGCTGTCAAAGCCCTCAATTGTTACACAACTCCTATACTATGACTGAGTCAACTTTCATAAAATTGCAAGCCCTCTACAAAAACTGATCATGCTTAAGAATCTATTCTAAAAACAAAGTCAGTTTTCCAAAAAATAACATTGTTTATTAGTTTGCTGGCAAAATTTTAACACTGAATAAAAGAAAAGCGTACTTACAATTTCTTCTCCTAGAACCCCTCTGAAAGCCTGGTCAAGAGTACATTTTTTTTCATTTTCACTATTAAAAACAAAAGACAACCTCATTTTAAAAACAGCTCAGGGTAGTTGTAAAGATTCAGACAAGCACCTTTCATGGATGTCAATGACTTTGACTTACCTGCCAGGTAACTGACTGAAGGTACTTAACAATGGCTTGATATTTTTGTTGTTCAAGGCTTCTCTGGTAGACTTCTAGAAAAATTACAATGGCAAGAAGTAGAAAAATTTTGCTTATTGTTTACTGAAAAGCATTCATCAATGTAACTTAATATGTCTTTTTAACTGAAAAATGTTTATACCTAGGGAAAAAATTACCTATCAGTCTCAGTAAACCCTATTCTAAACGCCACTATTAGTTTCATCACTTTAACCTGGCAAGAGCCTCCCAGCAAGACCTTCCTCTCATTCCAGGTTTCCCCTCCCACCATCCCTTTAAATAGCACCCTCATGATAGTATTCTCCTTATTAAAAAATCTCCAAATGGCTCCTTCTTTACATATGTTTTGATTTTGGGTTTTCATATCTTTCTCTCAAGGTCATTGATAATGTTATCCTATTCAATCTACCCCTAACACTAAGGTCTAGCCATTTTTTCATCATTTTCTATCAAGCTGATTCTGGAATATCCCTAAATTCATGAGTTCTTCCCACTTACTCATCCAAATTCTATCCAGGTGTCAAGACCCATTTCAAGTCCTATCTCCTCTAGGTAGCACAGTCAGCACAGTCCTTGACACATGATAAGCCGTTGTGTGTAAATACCTGCTGTCTGAAAGCAGTCATAATCTAGACAAAAATACTGTAAAGTCATTCATTCTGTGAAAATTCACATACGCTTGGAAAGTCATCTTGTTACCCCACCCCAGTAAGATTTATAATGGCAACTTCCATTTCTGGCTCTGCCACTAATCACCTGTGTAATCTTGGACATATCCTTTACTCTCTCCGTGCTTCATTTTCCTCACCAGTAAACACCACTACCAACAGCAGTGGCATCACCTTAGAACTTGTTAGAAATGGAATCTCAGGCCACATTCTAAACCAAAATCTGTACTTAACAAGATCTCTAGGTGATTCCACTGAACATTAAAGCTTGAGAAGCACTGGACTAGATGATCTCAAATTAACTGGTCCCTTCCAGGACTCCTATCGTTTTGGATATTCCTAACAGTTACTCTTAAAAGGATTTCAAGAGCACTAGAGATTACAGAAAAATGCACTCAAGGAAAACAATTCTGGTGACATAAAAAAGATATAAATCGGTTAAAAAAAAACAAACCCTACACTATATGGAAACAAAACGTGCAAAGAAGAAAACAGACAACAAAGAATCAATTTTCTTTCACAGAATTTTCATTCT
This sequence comes from Bradypus variegatus, assembly GCA_004027775.1. Classification (NCBI taxonomy): domain Eukaryota; kingdom Metazoa; phylum Chordata; class Mammalia; order Pilosa; family Bradypodidae; genus Bradypus; species Bradypus variegatus. The sequence continues at coordinate 6,611 of PVKY010003445.1, forward strand.
GGCATCACCTATAACTACCTAAACACAGTTAAATATCTGAGTAGTTGAATAGTGCCTTCAAATATTGGTGCATATGCTAAAGACGAATACAAACAACTTACTACAGTGCTTCCTTATACTGGGGGCTGTGATGGGTAACACAAGAGGACTGAGTCTGGAATCAGAAAAACCTGTGAAGTAAATCACAACTTTTTCTGGGTATGAATTTCTGTATCGGTATCAAGAATAATAAAACTTAATCTACTTTACAGTGCTATTCAAAGAGTTAAATAAGCTAACATGAAAACGCTCTGTAAGATGTTTCCCAATTGCTCAAACTATCCTCCCCCAACGTACAAGGATGGAACGACAGCTGGTAATCTTTTTCTAAGCTGATCTCTGTTTGCCTTCTCCCACTTAGAGTACAATCACCCCATCTCTCAGGAGTGAGACACGGAGAGTTAAAAGACGCTATAACAGGCGGCCGGTACAAACACCTGGCAGCTTAAGAGGCGGGGCGGGTGCCGGTTCTCCGGGCTGAAATCGTCCCCGCCCTTCTCCCTCAGCAGCTACTCTTCCAGTTCTGGAGACACCTGCCCCCGCTAAGCGAGCGCTACCGAGCAGCTGGAGAAGACCGGAGGCTTCCTGAGGATGAGCTGTCCACGCACCGCGCAGAGGCGCCCAGAGAGCAGAGTCGCGGCACCCGCCTATCGGAGGGCGGGAGCGGAACAGCAGAGCAGCGCGGGAGAGCCAAGCCGCGCGCTTCTCCCCGCCCCCATGCCCAGCGCACGACGGGGGCCGGGGGCAATACCCACTCCTGTTCCGCTTTACCCCAGGGGAAAAGTCAAGTGATTTGAGAGAGCTAAAGGCAAAGAACAGCCCTGCATCAGACCCGCGGCCTCCCTCCTCCGAGGCTCACCGTAAATCGCGTCCGCGCTTCAGGCCAACTAAAAAGCGGCGGCGCCGGAGACATCTTCCCGGGGGCGCGTGCCCGCCGCCGCACCGCGGCGCCCGCCAATGACGTCAGGCCTGGAGCAGCGAGACTCTCGGCTCCGCGGGCGGCTAGAGCGGCCTGAAAGCGAAGGGGCGGGCTGGAGGAGTTGGGAGCTGTCGCGGTGATTGAATTCAGGTGGGCGTTGGAAGCCTGAGTCAGCCAAATATTACTCATCCGGGTTCTTGGGCATGGCGTTAGGGAATGTGGGCGGTCCCGCTTCCGCGCCAGGGAAAGGCGGGTTCGTGCGCCTGCAGTCCGGGAGGATGGAGGGTGTTATGGCCTTAGATGGGCCCAGAAGCTCCAAGGCTGGGGAAGTGGTGGTGGTTGCGGTGCACATCTTGGCTGTAGCTATTCTCCCAGAAATTTAAGATTCGGAGTGGTGACAGACTCCAGATTTGAGTTGTCCGTCTTGTAGCTCATGAGCACTCCCTCTTCTGTGAAATGGGAATAACACCTACCTCACAGAGCTATTGAAAAACTCGAAGGAAATAATAAATGCAAGTGTGGATCATAAATTGTAAAGCGATATAAGTGTTATTACTGTCTTTACTCTTGGAACCGGTTGGCTTTGCTGGCACATACAGGTCTCTACTGAAAGAGAAAGACCTAGAAGGAATGGAGTACTCGCCGCTGTTTGGAAATTGAATGGCCCTGCATCCAGAGCAGAGACGGCTCTTGCAAAGGCAGCCGTGTCTCAGCAATTTTCTCCCTTGCCTCCTCTCACGGGAGAAGCTTGGCCAATTAGAAGCCAAATAGCAGTAGCTGTCAGGGTTGGGGTTATGTTATGGGGAAAGAAGCACGGATCCAAAGCGGGGAAACTTCGGCCAGTGCTTAGTCCCATATACATGTACATAAATGAAGAAAGCTAGGCATGCTGTACCTTGTACTGTTCACTGATATCCAACAAGAATACAGGAAATTAACAAAAAGGTAATAAGTGGGGATTGTGAACAATCCTGGAGCATTGCAGGTTATTTTTTTTTGTAACTTTTTATTCAGTTTTATTCAAACACATGCACATAACATACAATCATCCATGGTATACAGTCACCCGTTCACAGTATGATCATCTAGTTATGCGTTCATCACCACAATCTATTTCTGAACATTTTCCCTACATCAGAAAGAATCAGAACAAGAATAAAAAAATAAAAATGTAAAAAGAACACCCAAACAATCCCCCCATCCCATCCCACTTGTTATTTAGTTTTTATCCCCATCTTTCTACTCATCCATCCATACACTAGATAAAGGGGGTGTGATCTACAAGGTTTTCACAATCACACTATCACCCCTTGCAATCTACATTATTATATAATCATCTTCAGGAGTCCAGACGGCTGGGTTGGAGTTTGGTAGTTTCAGGTATTTACTTCTAGCCATCATTGCAGGTTATTTTAAAAACCAACAAAATCATTCAGGTTTGATTGTATAACTTAATTTTCCAAACTAGCAAAAAATGATTTAATTCAGAAATATTATTTGTCAATCTGGTGGTAACTGATGTAATATGATTATTATATTGCAGATGATTATACATCTAGAATACAACAAAGACGTCAGAAGTAAATAAAATTGTTTTTCACAAGAACCAAACGCAAGAAGAGCTGGAGTATGTTGGCTCATTCATCAAAGCCAAGTGACTTAGAATTCTCTTTGTTCATTCAGCAGACTTTTATTGGGTAAATTGCACATAGTAGACAATATTTGATGAATAAATGCCATATAATATAAAACAGCTTAATTCTTGTTTTGAGGAGCTCTTTGTTTGTTTGACATAAACCCAAATAACAACAATACACAATTTCTATTATAAGTAGTTTAGATAATAGCCATTATAAGAGCTCAAAGGAGAGAGAGATGACTACTGCTGGAGATGGTCAAACAGCCTTCATGGAGAAGACAGTATATGAGCTGAACCTTGAAGGATTTCCATAGGCAAAGGTGGGAGTGGGAAGGGGTGAATAGGAAAATCTTTCCAAATGGAAAGAATGGCATGAGCAGAGATGTGGAGTGGAGAAAGCACCTGAATGGCAGTTGTTTACTCTGACTTAATTAGCTTTGGGTTCTGAAGAGAAATAGGGCTGAAAAGTCAGGTTGGAACCAGACTGTATTAATATTTGAGGACCAAGAATGTTACAGATTCAAAAATGTCTTTTTACAATTTCTACCAAGTTACAGCCAGCAGGATATATGGAGGGAAGGAGAGGAAAGAGCTGCTTTGCTACTTATGAATGAAGCAATACCAGAAAGAGGAAAAAAACAGTAGAAAAAGAAGCAGCAATCTGAGGTTAGATAGCTTAGGAAGGACAAAGAATTTCACAGACATCAGTATGATTTTTAGCCCCCAAGGTAGGGTTATATTCAACAAGGCAAGGGAGTAAGGAAGCCATTTTAAAAAGATGTCCATCAAAAATCACTACATGTTCATAACAACATACTATTTACAGGCATGGGTGTAATTTATTGGATTATATATGTAGTACTGTTTTATTATATTGTGTATATATATACATATATCATTATCTAGCATACATAGTAACATCTTGTTTTGTGAGCTTGGTTGCACCATGTAGATGAGCATAATTCAAAGTGAGAAACAGAATAGTGGGTGACTTCTTGCCCTGGAAGAAGCTTTGGCTTATTCCTCACTTCCGTGAGTGCAGCTTGCAAAGGCTGGAAGCTCTCAGAGAGGATCCTTGGTCAGCATGGCACCTCGTCTCACGTGGTTCAGGAGCAGGAGAGTAACATGACCAAGGGTGGTGCCTGGGCTAATGGGCCTGAGGGCAGCTTCCCAGTCCCTGTACTCTCCAGTGTGACGCAGAAAACAGCTAGGAGTTCCCTGCCCCCAGTTGGAGAAATGCTATGCACCTGTGAGTCAAAAAAGGCCTTAGGTGGGGACAGGAAGCCACAGAGGAGACTCAGGACCAGAGGCATTGGCAATGTCTGTAGTCAAGGACCATGGCCACCAACACCAGCCACACCTTCAGGTAGTACAAGACCCCCAGTGACCAGGAGGGCCAAGTTACATTGCAGCCAGTGAGGTGGGGGCAGAGGCTGATATTAGACCCCTAGTGGAATGCACTTCAGCCGGGGTCCAGTGTGAATTCCATGTCTCTTCCTTAGCACTGTGAGGCCACTCTAGGGGACATGGAGCAGGTGGAGACAACTTCTGAGAAGCAACAGAACCTGAAAAAGTTTTAAACTGGAAGATATTGTGATGCCTTCGATTTGCAAGATCATGTATTTTCTGTCATTAGTGGGAATTGGGAACAAGAATATCTTGAATTCAAAAATAGTTATTTTGATGGGACCCCAGTACTGTAATATACAAACTTTAACCTCTTGCATAGATTTTTTTTCTCTCTTGATTTTTGTTGTATTGATCATTTCTTCTTTCTACCTGTGATTTAGAAGCTCCACATTTTACTAGTGGTTACTTTGAAATTTTACTCTTTGTATTAAGATCAAGATTGAACATATCTTCGACCTTCCCTTCTCCCACTTGAACAAGATGAAAACTTTGGTAGCTTTTACCTACCTCTCCCACCTCTCAGATTTTTATTAAATATGCTGAAATTGTAGTTCCAAATTATTAATCTAAAATTATTTTAAATAATGAAATTTTCTTATAGTGTCATTAAATTTCACAAACATGTTATCAGTAATTCTGTAAATTGAAGTATAAGTTTAACAGATTCCATTACTTTCCACTGTTTCTATTTTACATTTTCTTCTTTCTAGATTTATTCATTCTGATTCAGTTTTCATATGGCATTGAATAATCTTTTTAGAAAGTTGGAAGTGCCTGGGAGTTAGTTACATCCTCCCAGAGTGGTCTTCAGCCAATGAGTGACTGGTGCAGGATTGGGAAAGCCCAGATCCTCTGCAGAATTAGGTGGGGATTTGCCTGAAATCACACCACTGCTTGGCTTGTCCCCCTTTCTTGTCCTGCACCCTCTCTCCCTCACCTAGGAGCACTATCTTAATAAATAATTTGCTCACAAATTCTCACATCAGGATTTGCTTCTGGGGATCCTGATGGTATTCGTTTGGGTCTACCAAGAAGCTGACTCCAAGACAAGATCAGATGTGTAGGAGGCTTCCTGGGGAGGGTGTGGGAGCAGGGGAGGAAGAGCTTGCAGAGAGAATGCAAGTCCTGAGACCTGGGGAAGAAGAGGAGGGAAGGAGGATCACATAGAAATTCCTGACTGCAGTGCAAGTCTAAGAAAGCCTTACCTTAACGTTAGGAGTCCTTAAGCCAAACTTCTCCACTGGAAGTGTCCTGGGGTTCCCTAGAACAGGCCCATCCCAGAACCCCTGCCATCCTCAGTCATTGGCTGGAGCAGCCTTCAGGAAGCACAGCCTTCCTGCAAATGTGGCAGTGGGTCCAGATGGGCAGCGGTTGTGGCTGTCAGTCATTTGTGCTCCCCACAGCAAGAGATCTGAGAGGCACATTCCCATTTCACCATACTGTCCCAAGATATTGAGAATATTTTGTTCATTCATATTCAGAACATATTTTCTTCATTTATTTATTCTTTCAACAAATATATATGAACCAGGACTCTGAACAAAACAGAAGAGTTACTGCTCTCATGGAGCTTTTGTTCTGTGGGGGACAGATTTTTAAAAAAGGAAATTGTATATACTGGAGCTAAGATGGTGGCATAGAGAGGAGTGTAAGACTGTTAGTCCCCCCTGGAACAATTCATAAATGAACAAAAAACTAGTAAATAACCTGGAATAACTGCAGGGAGACAAACGCAACTGTCCACTCATCATCCACCAACCTGAATTGGGAGGAATGCCCAGGATCGCAGCATAAAATCTGTAAGTAAAACTGCGGACCCACACTGAGAACCAAGAGCCAAGAGCTGCTCCCTCACAGAAGCCTCATGGTGCTAGAAAGCAGCACTCTCTCAGCTCAGCTCCAGCTGGGGTTTCAATGTTAACTGCTCATACAGACAGTGAATTCTCAAGAAGCAGACAGAAGCTTTTGGTGACAACTGACCTTGGGAGAGTCAGGGAACATATCTGTCTCAGAACGGGGAGCCCAGAGGCTGACGGGTGAACCTGGGAGCTTTTCTGTCCCTTTTTCTCTCTGTGGAGAAAACCGCAGCCGCTTCCAGCCTGCAGCGCTTTGCAGTAAAGACGGACACAGCCATTTTAAAATCAAAACACTTGGATCAGCAGAGTCAGAGAAACAAAGAACTTATTGATATGCAGTGACCTCTCTGGAGGGGGCATAGCTTCCCAAGAGGAAAGGGAGGGGCCCAGCTCTAGTGCCCGCCCTTCCAGAACCAGACCCCAAAGCCTAGGGGAGGAGAGCCACAGGCCACACCCTCTTACACAGGCAGTGACAGGCTGCACCTGCCGAGCAGAAAAGCACAGGTGTATTATTCCTCTAAGAAAAACCATCAGGGAAACCAGATACTGAATATTTCCTCCTTCTGTGACCTGAAACTGTTCTCATCTGGGAAAATCTGATTGGAGTGGCCTAGGAGGTCAGATGCCTACACAACAGAAAACTACAACCTACACTAAGAAAAACAAAGCCATGACCCAGTCAAAGGAACAAATGTACACTTCAACTGAGATACAGGAATTTAAACAACTAATGTTAAATCAATTAAAAAAAGTTTAGAGAATATTTCACAAAAGAGAGGCTGTAAAGAAAACACTGGGCATATATAAGGCAGAAAGAAAGTTCAAAAAAACAACCAGTAGAATATATGGAAATGAAAGGCACAACACAAGAGATGAAAGACACAATGGAAACATACAGCAGCAGATCTCAAGAGGCAGAAGAAAACACTCAAGAACTGGAGAACAAAACACCTGAAAGCCTACACACAAAGGAGCAGATGGAGAAAATGAAAAAATATGAGCAACGTCTCCGGGAACTTAAAGATGAAACAAAGTACAGGAATCTACGTATCATTGGTGTCCCAGAAGGAGAAGAGAAGGGAAAAGGGGCAGAGGCAATAGTAGAGGAAATAATCAATGAAAATTTCCCATCTTTTATGAAAGACATAAAATTACAGATCCAAGAAGCGCAGCGTACTCCAAACAGAATAGATCTGAATAGGCCTATGCCAAGACACTTAATAATCAGATTATCAAATGTCAAAGACAAAGAATCCTGAAAGCAGCAAGAGAAAAGCGATCCATTACATACAAAGGAAGCTTAATAAGACTATGTGCAGAGCTCCCAGCAGAAACCATGGAGGCAAGAAGGAAGTGGTGTGATAAATTTAAGATACTGAAAGAGAAAAACCGCCAACCAAGAATCCTATATCCAGCAAAACTTCCTTCAAATATGAGGGAAAGCTCAAAATATTTTCTGACAAACAGACAATGAGAGACTTTGTGAACAAGACACCCGCCCTACAGGAAATACTAAAGGGAACACTGCAGAGTGATAGGAGAAGATGGGAGTGCGTGCTTTGGAACACAATTTTGGGAGATGGTAGCACAGCAAAGTAAGTACACTGAACAAAGATAGCTATGTATATGGTTGAGAGAGGAAGGTTCGGAGCATGTGAGACACCAGAAGAAAGGAGGAAAGATAAAGACTGGGACTGTGTAACTTGGTGAAATCTAGAATGTTCAACAATTGTGATAAAATGTACAAATATGTTCTTTTACGAGGGAGAACAAGCAAATGTCAACCTTACAAGGTGTTAAAAATGGGGAGGCATCGGGGGAGAGATGCAATCAGTGTAAACCAGAGACTGTAACTAACAGAATCATTGTATTATGCTTCCTTTAATGTAACAAAGGCGATATACCAAAGTAAATGCAGATAAGAAGGGGGGATAGGGAAGGCATGTTAGACACTTTACATTGGTGGTGTTGTCTGACTCTTTACCCCACTTTGGTTTAAGGTTGCTTTTCCTTTTGCTACTTCCTAACTGTCATTTTTTTCCTCTTTCTTTTCCCTCTCTACCTTCTTTGACTCTCCCTCCTGCCTTGTGGAAGAAATGTAGATGCCCTTATATAGATAGTGGTGAAGGTGGTGAATATATGAATATGTGACCATACAGAGAACCATCGATTGTTTGCTTAGGATGGAATGTATGGGGTGTGAACAAAACCTTCTTAAAAATAAAAAACGGCTGATGTCAAAACCTCAAGGGCAATATACTGAGTGAAATAAGCCAGACACATAAGGACAAATATTGCAGGGTCCCACTGATAAGAACTAATTATAATATGTAAACTCATATACATGAAATATAAGGTACCAAGATATAGGACGAAGCTTAAGAATGGGGAGTAGTTGCTTAGTATGAGCAGGATGTTCAACTAGGATGAACTTAAATGTTTGGAAATGAACAGAGGTGTTGGTAGAAAGATGCAAGAATAACTAACAATGCCAAATGACGCGTGAATGAGGTGGGAACGGGAAGCTCAGAGTCATATACGTCACCGGAAGGAAAGTGGGAGGTCAAAAGATAGGAATATATAAAACTGAATCCTATGGTGGGCAATGTCCATGATTAACTGTGCAAATATTAGAAAACTCTTCCATCTCTTCCATGAACCAGAACAAATGTATGACAATACAACTAGAAGTTAATAATAGAGGGGCATATAGGGAAGAAATATATACCTATTGCAAACTATATACTACAGTTTGTAGTATTTCAACATTCTTTCATAAACAGTAACAAATGTACTATACCAACACTACGAGTCAACAATTGAGGGGGGTTGGTTAGGGATATGGGAGGATTTGAGTTTCCTTTTCTTTTTCTTTCTTTTTTTTTTCTTTTTTCTTTTCTTTCTTTTCCATCTTTCACTTTATTTCTTATCTGGAATAATGAAAAGGTTCTAAAAACTGAACAAAAAATTAAGTGTGTTGATGGATACACAGCTGTATGAGGGTACCAAGGGCAACTGATTGTACACTTTGGATCTTTGGATAATTGTATGGTATCTGAACAAACCCAATAAAATTGTTTTCTTTTTTTAAAAAGGAAATTATAAAAGAATTTCCCCTTGTGATAAATGCTAGGAAGGAAATATTGGCTAGCATCTTACTGAGTATACTACCGTGTGTTTGAATTCTAAGTGCTTTACATGTATAAACTCATTTACTCTTCCCAGCAACTTTATAAGGTAGGTAGTCTTTATTATTCTCATTTTACAGTTGAAGACTCTGAGGTATTGTTCTAGTTTGCTAATGCTGCCGGAATGCAAAACACCAGAGATGGACTGGCTTTTATAAAAGGGGGGTTATTTGGTCACACAGTTACAGTCTTAAGGCCATAAAGTGTCCAAGGAAATGCATCAACAATCGGGTACCTTCACTGGAGGATGGCCAATGGTGTCTGGAAAACCTCTGTTAGCTGGGAAGGCACGTGGCTGGCGTCTGCTCCAAAGTTCTGGTTTCAAAATGGCTTTCTCCCAGGACGTTCCTCTCTAGGCTGCAGTTCCTCAAAAATGTCACTCTTAGTTGCACTTGGGATATTTGTCCTCTCTCAGCTTCCCCAGAGCAAGAGTCTGCTTTCAATGGCTGTCTTCAAACTCTCTCTCATCTGCAGCTCCTGTGCTTTCTTCAAAGTGTCCCTCTTGGCTGTAGCTCCTCTTCAAAACATCACTCACAGCTGCACTGAGTTGCCTCTGCCTATCAGCTCATTTATATGGCTCCACTGATCAAGGCCCACCCTGAATGGGTGGGGCCACACCTCCATGGAAATTATCCAATCAGAGTTATCACCTACAGTTGGGTGGGGCGCAGCTCCAAAGAAACACTCAAAGAAATCTAATCAACACTGATAACGTCTGCCCACACAAGATTACATCAAAGATAATGCCATTTGGGGGACACAATACATTCAAACTGGCACAGGTATAGAGTTTAACTTAGCCCCAAGGTCACTCAAAATAAAAGGAATGAGAAGCTAAGATAGAGAATAGCTGTATAGTATTTAAACAGAATTGTCATTTAGCTTTTAACATCCATTTTAACATTACAACTGGATGGTGGTGATGGTAGCACGTTATTGTGAGGGTAATTAACAGCGCTGAATAATGTAAGTGAATGTGGTTGAAAGGGAAAGTATTGCATTCTGTATGTTACTAGAATAAAAGTCAGAGGATAAAACATGGGACTGTAAAACACAGTGAACCCTGTGGTGGATGATGGACTGGGGTTAATATAAGAATGTTCTTTCATGAATTATATCAAATGTATGACACCAATACAAGGTGTTAATAACAGGGTTGTATATTGGGGAAAAGTACACCTAATATAAATTGAACTATAGTTAATAGTATTACTTTAATATTCTTTCATCAATTGTAACAGGTACCACACTAATGCAAGGTGCTAACAATAGAGGGTATAGGGGAACACTGTATTTTTCACATGACTTTTCTTAAACCTGCAACTTCTCTAATTAAAAAAATATATATATATTTTAAATACAGTACAAGTAAATAAAATTACACACTAATATCCTTTATGAACTTAGGTGCAAAAGTTCTAAAAAAAAATACAAAAAAGCAAATCTAGTAATATACAAAAAGAATAATACATCATGACCAAAGTAAGAGTTATTCCACGAGTGTGTCAGGTTTGTATTTGATGTAAATCCATGTAATTTGCTATGTTATTAGGTATAGGAAAAGTGATAAAATTCAACATCAATTCGTGATTTTAGAAAAATCAGGAAACTAGATATAGAAAGGAAAATTTTCAGTCTGATAGAAGGTTTCTTAAGAAACCTTCAGGTAACATCATAATAGTGAAATACTTTGCCCTTAAAGTCAGAAACAAGATAATGATGTCCACATTCAACACTATAACGGAGGGCCTAACCAGTTTATTAAGACAAGAAAAAGCAAGTAAAGTCATAAGACTGGAAAGGAAGAAATAAAACTGCTTTTATTTGCAGATGATATGAAGTGTTTACATAGGAAATTTAAAGGCATCAAAAATATATTAAGGGAGGGCGGAGGGAGGCTCCCAAGGCGGGGGCCGGGTCGGGATGGCAGCAGCAGAGGCCAGGGCCGGGGACAGAGCTGGGGCTGGAGCTGGGGCCGGGTGGCCCAGGAGAAGCAGTTCCCGCCAGCACTGCTGAGCTTTTTCATCTACAACCCGCACTTCAGGTCGCGCGAGGGAGAAGAGGAAAATAAAATTTTGTTTTATCATCCAAATGAAGTTGAAAAGAATGAAAAAATTAGAAACGTTGGCTTATGTGAAGCTATTGTACAATTTACAAGAATGTTTAGTCCATCAAAACCTGCAAAATCTTTGCATACACAGAAAAATAGACAGTTCTTCAATGAATCATAAGAAAATTTCTGGATGGTCATGGTTGTTCGGAATCCCATAATCGAAAAGCAAAGTAAAGATGGAAAGCCAGTTGTTGAATACCAAGAAGAAGAGTTGCTGGACAAGGTTTATAGTTCAGTGCTACTACGATGTTATGGCATGTACAAGCTTTTTAATGGTACATTTCTGAAAGCCATGGAAGATGGAGGTGTCAAGCTCCTAAAAGAAAGACTAGAGAAATTCTTTCATCGGTATTTGCAAACATTGCATTTGCAGTCATGTGACCTACTTGACATTTTTGGTGGAATCAGCTTCTTCCCATTGGACAAAAATGGCTTATTTGAAAATCCAGTCCTTTATTAACAGGATGGAGGAAAGCTTGAATATAGTCAAATACACTGCCTTTCTCTATAATGATCAACTCATCTGGAGTGGACTAGAGCAAGATGACATGAGAATTTTATACAAATACCTCACCACATCTCTATTTCCAAGGCACATTGAACCTGAGTTGGCAGGAAGGGATTCTCCAATAAGGGCAGAAATGCCAGGAAATCTTGAACACTGTGGAAGATTTCTTACTGGACCCTTGAACTTTAACAATCCAGAAGCAAAATGCAGTTTCCCCCAAATTTTTGTAAACACAGATGACACAAAGAGCTCCATTTAATTGTTTATAAGGCCATGAGCGCAGCCGTGTGCTTTATGATTGGCGCCTCTCTGCAGCCTACGTTGGAGTTTTGCCGAAGACTGGACAGCATTGTTGGGCCTCAGATCACAGTGCTCGCGTCTGATATTTGTGAGCAATTTAACATCAACAAAAGAATATCTGGGTCTGAAAAAGAACCCCAGTTTAAGTTTATCTACTTCAGCCATATGAATTTAGCAGAAAAAAGTACAATTCACATGAGGAAAACACCCAGTGTGTCACTTACATCTGTTCATCCAGATTTAATAAAGATTCTGGGTGACATCAACAGTGACTTTACTAGGGTGGATGAAGATGAAGAAATCATCATGAAAGCAATGAGTGATTACTGGGTTGTTGGGAAAAAGTCTGATCAGTGGGAACTTTATGTTATTTTGAATCAAAAAAATGCAAACTTGATTGAAGTAAATGAGGAGGTAAAGAAACATTGTGCAACACAGTTCAATAATATATTCTTCTTAGATTGAATGATAAGTGGCTCAGTGATCATTTGAAACAACTCAGCCAAGCATCCTGTCTGCCACGCAAGGTAGTCACACTATTGACTGAATGAGTGACAAGAGTAAAGCAATACTTACTTTGAAGAATCAAATTTCTACTCAGTCTCTAAACTGATTCTCTGAGATTTTTAAATATTTATGTGGAATTAATGAAAGGTCATCTGCTACATCTTTATCATTCCATTCTTTCAACATTATGTGAATATTTTACTGGAAAATGAAACTAATAAATTGCTAAAGTTTTTTTTTTTTTTAAATATATATATATTAAAAAGAACTATTAGAACTGATGAATGAATTTAGAAAAATGGAGCAAGACTGGTCTTTAATTCTATTTCTTTATAGTAATTGTAAAAATTTGGGAAATAAAATTTTAAATACTGTTTACAACATCAAATACTTAGCACCAAATTTTAAAAAGATGTATAAGAGTTTCAAAACACTGTTGAAATATACTTTAGAAGACCTAAAAAAATGAAAAGACAAACTATGTTCATGGATTTGAAGATTCAATATTGTAAAGGTATAAATTCTCCCCAAGTCGATCTATAGATTCAACACAATCTCAACAAAACTCTCAGCAAATTTTGTGTAGAAATTGACAATCTGATCCTAAGATTTATATCGCAATGCAAAGGGCTTAGAATAGCTAAGATGGTTTTCAACAAGAACAAAGAGGAATAACACTACTCAGAATTTGAGACTTTCTGTAAAGCTTACTGTAATAAAGATAAAGAAATAATGTCATAAGAATAGATAAATAGACCAAAGGAACAGAATACAGAGTCCAAATACAGACCTAGACAGTCACTTGATTTTTTACAAATATGCAAATAGAATCCAATATGGAAAATGAAGATCTTTTAAATAAATGGTGCTGGAGCAACTGAACATTCATACTAAAACAAAACAAAACAGAAAAAACCTGGATGTCTACCTCTCATCATGCACAAGAATTTGAAATGGATCATAGACCTTATGTGGAAGCTAGAACTATGAAACCTCTAGAGAGAAAATAGAACGTTTTTGTGACCTTCGGTTAGACAAAGATTTCTTAAACATGATACAAAAGGCACAGACCATAAAGGAAAAAAAAATCTGTAATAATGGAATTCATCAAAATTAAAAACTTGCCCTACCAGATTTAAAACTTCTTATAAACATAGTAATAAAGATGCTATAATGATGGTTTAGGGATCAACAAATAGACTAATGGAAGAGAATTAGGAAGGCCCAAAGCAGAACCACACAAAGTAGAAATTTGTTTCATTGTATCACATTATAAAACATTGTGACTGACAATCATAAGGATATGAGAGATTGCTAGATAATTCATTGGATCCCTCATATCATACTGAAGAATTCCAGGTGGATTAAAGACTTAAATATAAGTATAAGTACATCATTTAGAAGAATATATCTTAATTACCTTGTAGTGGGAAGAATTTCTCGAACTAAATACAAAAATCCATGTCTCACAAAGGAAAAGACTGATAATTTTGGCTACATTAAAATTAATTTTAGCTCTTTAAAAGACATCATAATAAAAGTGAAAAAGCAGGTATTAGAGAGATAGAAGATATTTGCAACTCATATAACAAGTGGTCAGTATCTAAAATATATTAAAAACTTTTAAAATCAATAGGAATATGGCAAACAACCCAGTCAAAAATAGCAAAAGTCATAAATTGGAAATTTATACAAGTAAAAACATGAAAATATGCTTAACCTCACAAGTAATCAGGGAAATGCATAAATCCATACTGAGATATTGTTTTCTCATCTATCAGATTAGCGAGAGTTAAAAAGTCTGACAAGTGTTGATGAGGAGGTGGGGCTCGCTCTCAGCTGATGAAAATGTAATCTGGTACAGACATTTTGGAAAAGAATTTGGCATTCTAGTAAGGTTGGAGCTGCATTACCCTTCAACCCAACAATTCTACCCTAGGTGTAAATACAGGAGGATCTCTTACACATGTATACAAAGAGACATGCACAACAACGTTTATTACAGTGTCATTGCAAATGTTGCAGATTTGGAAATGCCAAGCGTCAGTCCATGGGAGAATTGAAGAATAAATTTTAAACTATTCATTTGGTAACGTGTGTACAGCAGTGAAAAGGAAAGAACTAGATGTGCTTGTTTAAATGGGAATAAACCTCTTGCACTGGTTGCAGTGATCACATTTTACTGGTATAATTTTCAACAGGAATTTCATAAACAAAATTGGTTTTGATGAGAAAGTTCATGGAGAAAAGAGAAAATGATGTGATTGACAAGGAAAAAGCATTTTATGGATACAGATATTTTGTTTCTCTTGCCATTAAAGTGCCATCATACTTATTTTGCCTCTTTCTATCCATAATATATATTATCCTAAATTCCATTGGAATATCTTCTTGAAGTAGCTGGTCCTTACCACAAGAGGACAGCATTTGCATGGAAATATCTCCTCTAAAGTCACAGTGGAAAAACTGAGACAAAAAAATGAACTTATTCAGACACATGCCTATCTGAAGTGTATTCTGGTAATGACCTTCAGTTGCCAATGCGAATTTTAAGTAAGTTATTATAGAATAAGGTATTCAGCGTGTTG
>PVKY010003446.1:0-21683 GCA_004027775.1 Bradypus variegatus
GATTGAATGAGACAACAGAGTGCAGGGCCTAGAACCCTACTAGCTTAGAGAGGCTCTGTGGGGTGGCAGAAGGGGGAGCGCAAGGCAGGACAAGGCCCCAGCTCTGTACTCAACAGCTGTAGAGCTTTGGACACAACCTGCCTGAGCCTCAGTTGCTTCAACCATAAAATGGGAATATGTTTATTTCAGAGGCTTTTTTGAAGATTAAATGGGTGACATCAAGAAGTACCTAGCACCTCCGAGGTGACCAGGACAGCAGATGTCTCCTGTATCCACAGCTATCACAGCAACCCATACATATTAATTGTGTCCTTCAGTTTTTAACCAAAAGCACCCCTTTTGGGCAGGTGGACAGTGTAGAAAACCATTTCAGAATCCAAGGAACACGATTCTACCTACACCCCTACACAGTTTTTCACGATTCACAGACCACTTCTCTTCCACATGTGGGAATTGCTTCCTATCAACTCAAGAGAAGAGTGGGGTGATGGTGTCAGAGAGAAACGAGGCCCTGCCAGGCAAAGTGCTTGCTCAGGAACGCAGGGCAAGTTTCCAGCAAAACTGACCTTCCTGATATCGTCAGACGTCCTTCAGGCTGGGAGCAAGCCTTGGGAGTGGGTTTTATTTAAATAAAATAAAGAGAAAGGAGGGGGATGGGATAGGAATAAAGAAGGAAGAAGGAAGAAAGGGTAATTGCCTAAGCTAAGGTGGCAGATGTACAGCAGGGTCTCCCCCCAAACAGGACCACAAGCAGCTCCACAGGTGGCTGGGGGGCCTAGACTAGCGCATGATGGTGGGCTCAGGAATCAGGAATCACGAGGGACCTGTGAAAACCCAGGTGGCTGGGCCCAATTCAGCAGGTCCAGGGTGGGCCCTGAGAATGTGCATTTCTAGCAAGTTACCCCTGGGGACCCCAGCCAGTCTACCTTGCTTGGACCCACTCATCTATAGTCACATAGCCAGTGAATTATTTAACTTAAATTTCGTCACCTTTAAAAGGCAAATTATAACAGAAACCTAACCTCATTTGGTGGTTTTAAGGATTAGATGCACAAATGCACATCAAGTATTTGGAAGGGTGCCTGACACACAGTAGGTGCACAATAAACACTTGCTTTTATCAACCTTATCGTGTGGCTCCCACTTACCAAAAATTTTTGTTGTTTTATATAATATATATAAAAGACGTGTGACAGAATTTTCTTCTTAATTAGGATCAATGACACTGATGGAGAACCTCATATATGCATTTAACTGAGAATCATTGTGATTCAATGACTGGTTTAAAAATCATCTTGAATGGGAAATTTCAGGTTGTTTAAAAATTAACAGATTTGGTGTGGTTTTCTGGATCCATGGTTTTTTTTTTCATGGTATATAATTATTTTAATGTGCTCTATTTTCTAATGCAACAGCTTTTTTTTTTTGCTTTATCAAAAAATTTAAAAAAAAAAGAATTCAAACAAAACAATGGAATAAAACAACCTAAAATGATTGTATTGCTTCCAACATGTCCCTACCATACCCCAAGAAAATTAACAAACCTGTGTTTTATTTTAAAATTAAAAAATTGAAAATAAAAAAAGTTAACAGAATTTTTAAGAATCATCTTGATATGCTTGAAAGCAGCAGCAGGTCTCACACTTGAATGCACATGACTCAGGGATCTTAATGAAGATTCTGGCTCAGTGGGCCCGGGGTGGGGCCTGTGGGTCTAGTTCTAATAAGCTCCCAGGTGCTGCTGGTCCACAGGCTTTAAGGAATGGGAGGCTGATCTGCTTAAATCTGGGCTGGTCCTCGTTCTACAAGAGCAGATAGATGCCTTGGGAATTTCATTTGCTCATTTCCAAGAACCCAACAAATGCACGGCCCCTTGTGGGGCTTCAGTCCTTTCACCAGGCCAGGCTGCAGACCTCAGCATCCGACCACCTCCCACTGCTTTGCTCTCTTCTGGCTTTTCCCACTACAATACTCAGTATGTAGCAAACAATAAATTAAAGGTACACTGACATGGAAACAGAGCATTCATAAAACAGAATTTAAAAAATGGTATTCTGATTGTGTTTGCTGGAGAGATCTAAAGAAATTCACATGGTCACTCTTTTAAGTATCCTACTTCGCTCCAAAAGCCCCTTTTCTCTAGACTGACTGAAAAGTGCCAGAAGCCAGACCAGGAAACTCACAGCGCCCCCCCTCCCCTCCCCCAGTATTTGGCATATCTTTATTCAACAGCCCTCCTACTACCACCAGAAAGCACCCTCTGATAGAGCTGGCAGTGGTTTCACAGGTGATTTCAATATCAACCCTTGTACTTTTCTGTCTGGAATATTTCTAAGTTTTAAAAACAACAAATCCCTGTTTAAAGTCGGTCATTAGTATATGTGAAAAGAATAAACACTGACAAGCACAAAAACATGCTTCCTTTAATGACTCAGTCTCTTGCCCATTAATTTGCATTTTCAGTCACAAGAAAATAATTGAAGCTCTTAAAACAAAGGGCTGGAATAATGCAAACAAACAAACAAACAAACAAACAGAAAAAAACAGAAACAACTGCCCAAGCCTGAAACAACAAGGATGAATTTCAGAGACCTTAGTTAAACAACAAGAAACCAGACACAAACTAATACACACTGTCTGATTCCATTTATGTAAAGATCAAGAACAAGCAAAACAAAGCGATGGTTTCCCAGGAGGGGGTGGGGGTATGCTGGAAAAGGGTGCAAGGGGGACTTTCTGGGGTGCTAGAAATACTGCTTCTCCCCATGGTGGTTTTACATGGTTGACACTAAACCATTCACTTAAGATCTGTGTACTTTAAGTCACACCTCAAAAGAAACATAAAAAGAGTGCCGGGAAATCAGTAAAACAACAAAGCCTATGTAGACACTCCTAGGGGAAGCATCAAATTTGAGCAAAGTACACGATTTACCCTCTTCTAAGAGGTCCAGGCTCTCATGCTGCTGCTCCTCGGCGGGCTTCGTCTCTTCATCCTGGCAGTCATACTCAAAACATTCTTCTTCCCCTCCAGGGTCTCTCAGGGACATTGCTCAACTCACCCCAGAACAGAAACATCGCCCTAGGGGGCTGCCCCTGGGGGAGCTGCCAGCTGCCTGCCCGGAGGAGCCACTGGGGCTCCGGCCCCGGCCACAGACATGCCCTGGCTCAGCCGGGGTGCATAAGTGTGTACAGGGCCATTCGCCCAGCATCACCCAGGGAGGACCCGGAAGGGGCTGGGTCTGGCACGCCTGGGGGCGGGGCGGGGAGAAGCACCTGGTGGGACGCCCTGCCCAGCACCCAGGCAGCCCTGCCAGGCCGGTAGATTCACGGGGGAGACGGGCAGGCTCTCGGCCTCGGGATTCCGCTCCCCACTTCTCCTCCCCTGAGAAGTGAAGGGGAATGGTAGCTTCCTGGAAGTTTCATAGCAACTGCACGGGGAAATACCGACCACACCTTAACTAGGGACACCTGTCTGAAGGTGGGGCTCTACTGAAGGAGTTGCTCTGGTGGATAACTGCCCAAAGCCCTCAGACGAAATATTTCCTGTGGGCGTGCTTAAGAACCAGAGGCAAGTCTGACTGTGACAGCCTGATGACAACGCTGAACAGGGGAAGGAGAAGTGATCATTGTGATTTCTAGCAAAAGGGAAAAGTCACAGTAACATTGCCCATGTTAACTTGTTTCATCCCAGTCTTTCTTTGGTATAATCTGCATTGTACAAATCCCACTCACACTAAATCTGTGTTTCATAGTCTAATTTATAAAGATCTCTTCTAATTGCTAGGACAGAGCAAGCAAAATCTCAAGTGTAATGGCTTGCAATGCTCCTTGAAAAAAAAAAATCCAGTCTAATTGCATATCCCCATACCAATTCCTGTGTACTGTTTGATTTTTGCCCGAAACAGTGAAAATGGCAGGTTCTTCCATCAAATCCACTAGAAGGTGGCCCCAAGCACTGGAGTCTCGGAGAATTACAGTACCTTCTGCTATCTCTGCTTTGTCCATCTCCCAGCCACACTGTGGCAGGTCTCCCAGTTCTTAATAGCTACACCAGTTTCACTGATTCACCTCTCCCACATAACTGAGAGAGAGGCTTGTGACAAAGGCAAGAGCATAGTAAAGAATTCTAAGGACAGTTTCAGGGACTACAGCTTATGCATCTTTGAATTCTTAGGGCTGAGAGTCCTGCTTAGGTAGCTAAAATTATCTGCTGTATTGAACTTACAATGACTGCTAGCTTCATAAAAGCTTTCATAAGACCATGCAGCAACACCTCTAAGTAGAAAACCAGAATAAAATAAAGCTCTCATTTAAAAAAATTAAAACCTAGTTATATATTCAGTCTTTAGTTAATTTTTTGGAACCTAAAAGGGATTGCTACATTTCATGATCTTGAAGATGTGTTCTTTGCACAAAGGAGGTTTAGTAAATTCAATGGCAGGGAGTTTAAAATCACATTTTGGAAAACTGCCTAAGTTTTAAATGTTTATAAAACATTCAAAATAATCTTTGTTAATATAAATAAATGTTTTCAAATTTGGCTTGTTAATTAAATTCAAGAGTATGTCTGATAGAATGAGAATCGGTTACTCTGAACCCTTTGGAAAGGAAAAGAGGGAGACTCTCTACCTTACACTTTATTCATTCAGCAGGTGTCTGATTGACTGTGATATGTGTAGGATACGTGCTAGGTGTTAGTTTACATAAATGAAAACAAAAGCTCATTTCATACTGTAGAAAATACTCCCTCAAGTGATTTTTTTACTGATAACCAAATTGTTTACACTCTCCTTACAACTCAAATCCAAGCTATCCTTAACAAACGAGGACCACGTCTATATATATATTATACAATAAACACTGAAGACAGGACATTTGGACACACAGATCACCTCGATTCCTCATGTCACCCCATTTCTCAGGGCCAATCATTCTTCAGGGTATCTCCCCTTCCCCCTCTCTTTACCTGTTCTTCCATCCCTCTCTCGCTCCATGGGGATGTGAGGAAAAGTCACAAAACTCATCCTCATGACCCAAAGAGCATCTTCCCTGATAGGGCACTTTCTCCAAAAAAAAAAAAGCACAACCCCCAAAGACTAGCAATAAAAGCCACGAATCTTGTGCCAAAATGGGAGATGGAGAGGGCTGGGCAGGCCCAGGAGCCAGGGGAGACTAGCCCTGCCCTCGAGAAGCTGCTCAGCCCATGAAAGACAGTCAAGTAGCAGGTATGTGTGTGCTGCACCAGGGGCATGGATAAGACACCAAGGCAGAAAGCCCAAGACAGGGAGTGAGCTCCTGACCCGTCTCTGGGGACACTGGAGGGCCTCCCTCCAGATCTACTCAACATACGGCTGCAGCCGTCACCTTCCCAAAGCTCTAACCCTATGCCATCAAGGAGATCTATGCTTAAATTTAAACAGATTAAAAGGAAATAAAACTGAAAACTCAGTTCCTCAGTCACAAGAGCCACATTTCAAGTACCCTACAGTCACATATGGCTAGTGGAGACCACATTGGACATTACAGAACAAGAAGAGAACATTTCCAACATCAAGATGGCACAGCTCTAAAAGGTGTCCCTTATTTTCAAGGCAGGAGTTGTGCTCTTTCCTTGGCCTTCACACAGGGGGTCACCCCTGTCAGCCTCACCTCCACCCCCCTTCCTCAGAAACAGTCAGATACCACGAGCTGCTCACTTCTGCCCACAAAATGCTCCCCTTCCTTAGCTCACCTGCAACATACCCCGGCCTCCATGGGCCTAATCCTCCCCATCTTGCCAAATGAAAACCCTGATTCCCTCTGCTGTAAGTCCCTGTCCTCTACCCTTCGCCATCCCAGCTGCTCTGCACTCCCACTGCAATGCTCCATGCACCCTCCATGCCGGGCCTATTATTGTGGGCCACTTCCCCAAGGACCTCACTTACACCACTAAAAATAATAATAAAACCGCAAAGTTCCAAAAAACCTGGGCTCTGAGCTTGCCGTGGCCTTCTTGCAACTACATCTAACGGAGGGCATTATCCCTACTTCACTAAACCTAGTGATAAAACATTTTTCTGCAACAGTTACACTATAAAAGTACACCTACGTTTAATACCTCTTTCTTTTTCCTTTTAAATCACCTTAGCCATTCAGAGGTGTGCGGTGTCTGGAAAGGGAAAGTCAACCCCTACCTCCAACAGCACATCACATGATAAACAGAAGATGAGAAAATGGGGCTTGTATACATTGTTTGTCACAGAAGCAAAGTGCAAGCAAACTAGAAAATCATCTCAAAAACCTAGTGGCTTTTCAATTAATATTAAAAATAATTTTAGCAAAACTTCATTCACAAATCAACCACCACTGTCTCTCCTATTTATTAAACATAATATTTTAGAGGTTGCTGTAACCAAATGAGTAATAGCCCACATGATTGCTCCCTGTGTATTGTCAAGGATTTTCCTTTGGAGTAAGAAGTCATAAGAGCAACTTCCACTACAATCTACCCTTCCATATTTAACTAAACCACCACCTGCTCCAACACTCAAATCCATAACACTGTAAAAGGGAGAGGTGAGGACAGATAGAGAATAAACCCCATGACAAAAGAAAATGCATCAAGAAACAGGTTGTCAAAATACTGTACATTGTTCAAAATACCATTTACCTTTTTAAAAAGGGATTTTCATAAAGAATTTAATAACCTGTCTGTATCATAACCAAACTAAATCTGAGAAAATAAAAACAAGCATTAGCCTGGCTCTTCAGAGTTTACAAAGAGCTTCTCCTTTATTATACTCATCATGGCAGCTCGGATTAGCATGATTATTCCCACTTTCCAGATGGGGAACCTGCGTTTACAGGGGCTCACAGAGGTCCCAGGATGTGCCCAAACCACACAGGCTTTAAACACTGACTCAGGCCAGTGCTCTTTCTGTCATTCTACATATTTCAAGGATAATTACAAAAATTTAAGGATATACACTTGAACCCAAGCCTTTTTGACAATCCAGATGGTCTCACACTCTTTACAAGCACACTTTTATTTAAGTGACCAGTGTCGCCAAGACACGATCTAAGATTCCAAGATTGATATAAAGAATTACTTTTCTGATCCCTACCCAGGGCTGGTCTCCACCCTCAATAGCACAGGGTTCCCCAAACACGCCTGGTGGAAACAATCACCTGTGCATGTGGTCTGAAGGGAGCCTGAGACTCTGGGCTCCTGTGATTTTGAATGGTCTGCCAAGCTTTAGGTATTCTGCACCAGAGATGGGACTCATACAACCATCTAGGTAACCATGACCCTGTTTGACACCAGCGTCTGAACTATAAACACTAGGTGCAAATGTGGAGATTCTGCCAAGGCCATCGCTATATTACATTGATCTCAGGATATTCAAAATCTCTGAACACACTTTAAGGTATTGAGCAATCAGCTTCTACAATTTATGATCCTAAACCCCTGCCCCATGCCCCTGAGCCTCTCAGGTTTGTTTTGTTTTTGTTTTTGTTTTGGTGGGGACAGGGGACAGTGTGTAAGACCAGGACAACTAAAACTGATAAGGAGGAGACATAGTCATTCAACACAGAGTGATTCAGTGTTCATTCTGCTTACCCTATCTTCAAGGCTTTTTGATTTAAAAAAGCCATCTCTTAAATCCAATTTTTAAACAGTTGTCCTAATTGTCCTGCCATCCATATACATTATTTTCAGGGCTAACAGGGCAATTTAAAGTGTGAGTCAGTAACTGACATAAAGGAAGATTTTATGTCTTTTTCAAAATATTGTGTTCATCTTTTGTTATTAGTATGGAAATTCCCTAGAAGTTTCCATCAATAAAGACTCAAATGCCAAATGATAAGAGAGACAAAGCAATGCTAAGTGCTTACTCCCACCTGCATCCTCACCAGAGACATCAGGATAGGAAAATGAAAGGGCTATTCCAAAGGCTGATTTGCAATTGTCCAACTTAAAAATGCATATAAACAGGCATAAATTTCATTTCCAGACCAACCTGCCTGAGACCAGGAAAAGAGCCCAAGCAGAAACATGTAAATAAGTAAAACTACAATATTACCATTAACTTGAAATCCCCCTTTAGTGGGTTTCCTAAACCAGATTTTTTCTGGACTTCAGTTCCTTTTATTCCCCGTCTTTTAAAATTCAGTCTCAACAGCCTCCCCCCTTCATCCAAAATGGGGTGGAGGATGAAGTTCAAGTATTTTGCCCAACACACACTCAGACAACAGCAACCATCAACATTATTTACCCTTGGATGGATGAGTGGTCTGCTCCTCCATATCCCCTGTTCTTGGAGGAGGAGAGGGATCAGGGTTCCTCAGGGCCAAAAGACTCAATTGAGGAACTGCAGGTAAGAAAATCCTCCAGAAAGACAGCCAGATAAGAGCAGGTTTCCTCTCACCCTCCAGACTGACCATGGCGAGTTGACTGGTTTATCTCCACAGACAAGGGTGTGAAGAGAGCCGGACTGTGTAGCAACTGGTCAAGACGGTAGGGAAATCTTCCTCCCCGACTCCTCAGATGACATCTATCTGAGTCGTGGCCATACCCAACTGGTCCACGGGCCATCGGACAGGTGCTCTACCCTGTGGGAGCCAAGGCTCCCAAAGCCAGTGATATGTGGCAGATGTTTTTAATTACTTACTTTAAAAAGTTATAGAAGGTTCCGTGAGTCACAAATCACCAAGGAGACTGTAAGAGGTCAATGATGGTTTCCCAAAAGAAGAATCCCTGCCATTGCTTCTTGGAGTTGGGAATGGGAACATGCTTCAAGAACAAATATATTCAAAAAGGAAAAAGAACCCATGAATTCAATCCCATCCAGACTCTGGGAGTTGCCCATTATCATCATCACGCAATATATTTAAAGACTTCCCTAGACATGACATGACACTGTCTTCAATGCTGGGTCGGGGGGTGGGGTGCACTCCCTGGGCAAGTTTCTTAGCACATTTAAATACAAGAGCCTCTTGGGCCTCTCACCTGTCAGCCAATAAGAGGAGACAATTATGTGGCTCCCCAGCTTACTATCTAGGGCAGCTCCCAGCCTGTTACATCATTCGGGTTAATCAAATATGGTCATGGTTAAAGCAATTTGAAACTCTACATTCAATTAAAAAGCAGTTACCCATTAATAGCTCATGTGGGGCTGGGAACATATCACCACCAGGGAAAAGACCCTCAAACTATATATAATAACAGTGTGCTTTTTTTTTTGTAAAGGCATGTAATTGAGAGCCATTTTAAAGAAGAAATTAAGATGACAGATGAACTATGTAATATTCAATTTTGATGCTCAACACCCCCCCAGTAACCTGAGACACACTCTCCCAGTTACCTCTCTGAGAGCATAGCTCAGGGCCTGGAACCTCCAGAGACCTGCCCAGCCACACAAACTTGGGCTCCACCCATCTCCTCTGGAACGCGCCACACCCTCCCTTCACAAACAGAAGCAGTAGAGCAAGGATACATTCTCTCCTTGCCCCTCCCAGCATCCCCCCCACCACCCATCTCTGTTGAATCCAATAAGCAAAATTCATCTGAAGCACCTGCTAAGTGGGCCGCTTCTTTTGGCTTTGCTCTCACCTCTCTGACATCCCCTATGCCCAGCTGGGGAAAGGGCAGATCCTTCTAGACCTGCTGCTGACCATCCAGGAAGCAGCTCCTGAAGACACTACTCCAGTCTCTACTTTCCTAAACCTTCTTTCAGCACATAGGACAGAAAACCCATTCCCACTCACACACGCATGCATCACACCAGAGAGAATCCAATCCAAAGGAATTACAATGCTTGCAAGTCCAGCACACGAAAAACTACCCTCCCCTCTGGGAGAAATGGCCATACACACTGCAAAAGAATCTCCCACTGGAAAGAGCGTGCCCTGCCTACCTGCCATGGTGGAGGCACCATGCCTCGGACACCGGCAGGGCCACGCGTCTCTGCCGGCTGTGCCAGCTCCAGTGCCCCCTCCCTCACGCCAGCCTCCCCAGGAAGGGTTCGGGAATCCACCCCCTCCGTGGGAGACAATGCCCCTACACATCCCCATTCTGCTTTGCAGGGGCCGTAATTACCGTCTGAGCATTCTTCATAATACCAGTCTAGTTCATAATAATCCGCTTCAATAAATTTCTGCATAGTCAGTATTCTTGCAGAGGAAGGAACGGATTTCACAGCGCTGTCGACGTCAAGTGAAACGCAGCCATGCCTCCCTGCCCTTCCAGAACACTGGGCAAAAGAGCATCCCGAAAAGCACCAGAAGGAAGCTGTGCATTCTTAATGACAGTCTGGAGCCAAAACAGAATAGGGGCAGTGAAGAGAAAAATTCTAAGGGGGTAGGAGGAGCAGAAGGGGAAGCAATTTGCAGAGCTATCCAGAGCCCCTGGCAGCCCTGCTAATAAAGCGGCCCTGGACAGCAGCCCTGAATGGGAGTAGCCAGAATCATCCTATCCAGACGCCAGGAGGATGACGTCAGGGACACACACCACCACCCAGCAGCTCACTCCAGCCTCTCGCCTCTAGCTCACTCATCTTTCAATCTAACAGTTGCCATAGAAACTGGCTGGCTCTGAAAGATGATGCAGAGTTGGAGGAAATGTCTTTTGAGGATGCTGAGGGCAGGGGCCGAGAGGTGCCATGTGCAGGGAGGAGAAGGGTGAAGGCAGGTGGGGGGCTGGTGGGATCTCCATCCTCACTGCCTCCAGTGAGTGCAAGGACAAGCTTATTTGCTCCATTCTGGGTCACTCCCAAAAGCAGATGATCCATTTGAAAAATGCCACCTTTCAAAATACACAAATCCTTATATTTGGTTTTCTTTCCTCAACCTGATTTAAAATAGTAAACTTTTCTTAAAATTTTTAGACCACCTCCAAAAAGAAATGTAAGTTACTTGGAAAGTGGAGATAGGAGACATTTTCATTTAGATTCTGTACTATTCTCTGCTCGTGCCTTTGCTGAAACTTTTGGAAAAACAGCCTGTAACATATAAATAGGGGAGAATGCCATTACAAAGCAGCTTATGCAATACGATATGCTGTTTCATGGACACTTAGCATGTAATCAAAGTACAAAAATATGCACCAGAAGGAAATAGCCCACCTTCAGGAAGGTGGTGGCCTCTGGGCAAGCAGTGAGGAAATGGGGCTTTGAAAATGCCCCTATAAATGCACCTGTCATGTTTTATTTCTTTTAAGAGGGAGCAACCACAACAACAACAAAAGGAGTTAACATTTATTAGTTCTAGGTGGTGGGTGCATAACTATTTGGTATGTCTGAAATATTTTATAATAAAAACTAAGTACTGGATAATTGGACAGATTTTAAATTTTCTACAGGTTAAATTTCATCCCCTAAAGCATGGTTTCTCAACCTCAGCATCACTATAACACTCAGGGCTGGATAATTCTTTGTTGTAGGGGGCTGTCCTGTGCACTGCAGGAAGGTTAGCAGCATCCCTACCTTCTACCCACTGGATGCCAGCAGTATCCCCTCAACCCACCTACTCAAGTTGTGACAACCAAAAACGTCTCCACACATTGCCAAATGTACCCCAGGGGAGATAAAATCTTCAAGGCTGAGGACCACTGCCCTAAAGCAAAACTCACAGAACCTACTGGCCTCCTGACCAGGTATTATAAGTATCTTGCATGGCCTCAGTTCAGTTTTCCTCTTAATTGTCTACTCAAGATTGCTCAATTTGCACATGAGAACACTAAAATGTTTGCCAGGAGAGCATGCAATTTACCTCTATTCTTCCAAGGCATCTCATGGTGCCTCAATTAATAAACTCCTGGGCAGTGCTTCCTGGCTTTAATGTGCATACGAATCACCAGAAGCTCCAGGTAAACTGCAGATTCTGACTCATCAGGTCCAAGGGAAGACCCAAGATTCTGCATTTCTAGCAAGCTCCCAGTGAAGGTGATGCTGCGGGTCCCCGGACACACTTTTTGAATATCAGAGCTCTTCAATAGGAGTGTGTGTGTGTGTGTGTGTGTGTGTGTGTGTGTAATCCTGGCAAACTTATATTTTTATATCTTCCTCAACCTTCCTAAATCTCCAAATCTCTGGAAACTGAGGGGCCAACAACACTGTGTTCCAAAGCTGGCGTCCTACCCCCGCCTCTGTTCCAGAGGCCTCTCCCTCTCTGTGGGGTCTGTCTTATTCTCTTCTCCCAGGCCTCACTTGCACACTAGCACAGGATGCTATAAGCTGACCTTCTCGCTTGCCAGGTAGCTGACCATGCCCACTTGCCCAGGCTCATGGTGCGTGGGCAGGTCCTGTCCCCTGGGGGAACACAGGGCTCTTGCCCCCGTTGGTATCAACTGGCAGAGCTGGAAGAATCCTCCCTAATGGCCTCCTGCCTCCTTAAGTCACAGACAGGGAAAGGGAAGTTAAAGGCAGTGGCTCCAACAATAAGCTGGCAGGGAACCCACCTGCGGGGCAGAGGGACTGCCGACATGGGTGAAGAACCTTGGCTCGAGTGGTAAACGGACTTTCAGAAAAGTCAGAAAATGGAGAGGTTGCGGGAATGGCACCATCCCTGGCCACTCTGTCCCCTACATCCTGGAGGGCCTGTGTCTCTCTGGCTTCATGGTATATTCATAATAAAGAACTTGGCTGGCCTTTGTCCCTAGTTCCTGGGAGGGAGATACCCTCCAAGACTTTGGAATTTTTCCTGATAGTGTCTTCATTATTCGTGGCAAGTCCTCCCCTCCAAACCACACCTAAGAGTTGATGCTAATGAGGCTCAGGATGGGGTGGGGTGGGACTGAGGGGGAGACGGCCAGACCAGAGAGACCAACCATGTGATAACAGGGTCGGGGCTCTGCGCCCTGTCACCCAAGGAGGAGAGGGAGGCAGAGGATGGAGTTCAACTTCGTGGGCATTAATTCAATCTATCATGCCCAAGTAGTGAGATCTTTTACGTAAAATAAAATGGCTGCCTGCATCAGGCATTGCCAGGAAATAATCCTTTCTGAGAAAGGATTTTCCAGAAGACAAAAACAATTAACCAACAGGGGTGATCTGAGAAAATGGAACAATGGAACGCACCCCAAAGAACTGCAGAGAAGCACCTGGTGAGAAACCACTTTCAGTCCAGTTGAGGCGGCTTATGGACAAGCAAGCCATACTAATCAATGTATATCTGCTCCCCACCTTGGAGCTGATCAGAACATTTCCTCGCTTGCTTCCACGTTTGCCCTCTTTAAGCTTCCCCTTTCCACTCCCACAGCCAAGCTCCTTTCCACATACAATTTGGATATTATTGGACGCATGAATCATAACCTGCTTGTACTGGTTTGTAAATGTTACGTACCCCAGAAAACGCCACGTTCTTTTAATCCATTCTTGTGGGTGCTGACCTATTATTGGGTGGGACCTTTTAATTAGGTTGTTTCCATGGAGATAAGACCCAGCCCATTCAGGGTGGGCCTTAATCCTTTATGGAGTCCTGTAAGAGAGCTCACGGAGAGAGAGAGCTCAGAAAGAAAACACCCTGGGAGAAGCAAAGAGGACCCACAGAAACTGAGAGAGCCATTTTGAAACCAGGGCCCCAGAGACAAGGACCAGCAGACGTCGCCATGTGCCTTCCCATGTGACAGAGGCACCCCAGATGCCGACAGCCTTTCTTCACAGAAGGTATCTTCCTCTTGATGCTTTAATTTGGACATTTTCATGGCCTTAGAACTGTGCATTTGTAACCTAGTAAGTCCCCATTGAAAAAGCCAAACCATTTCTGGTGTATTGCATTCTGGCAGCTTTAGCAAACCAAAACATTGCTCAAATAATTCCGTAAATATCTTGTCTAATATTTTATTTTAACAAGCCTCAATAAAAATTCTAGGCTCTGAAGCCCAGGTGAGCTCCCCTGATCAGTAATATACATCAATGTGCCGGGAGGGTGATGTGCCCCAACTCCACACCTGGAGGATATGAAAGCTTCACATTTGGGGACCCTCCCAGGCCTTGCTCTATGCATCTCTTCTTTGGGCCATTCCTAATCTCTATGGTTTTTGCTATAATAAAACGGTTAGTGTGAATCAAGTGCTTTCTTGAGTTTTGAGTCATTCTAATGAATTATCAAACCTAAGGGTATGCTGGGAACCCCCAAATTTGAAGCCAGTTGATCATAAGTGTTAATGGCTGGGGAGACAGCAAACTTGCAGCTGGTGTCTGAAGTAGTAGGGTTGGGACTGTGCCCTTAACCTGTGGCGTCTGCAGGAACTCAGGTTGGTTAAGATGAGAACTGTATCCCACCTCCATTCTTCCTCCAAGACATCCCCAAATTTTCCCAAGGACAAGATCAAAGCCCTTTACTCCCCTTCTTTACTTTAATCCTGGCCCTTCCCTCTCCCTGACCTCATTGTGGATACAAATTTGCTACGACCTCTGACTACTTAAAATCAGCAATGATTTTAATTCCTCCTCCAACTGCCCTCATTATCTGAACACAACTCAATCACCGCCTTGGCTCCTTTATCGCATTCCTCTCTGGTCTGATGACACTGCTGCAACACACCAAGCGACCCCTCAGGCGCCATTCCTCAGACAGATGCGCAGAGGCGGGTGTCCCAAGGGTTTCCAGGGTTTTGATTAAAGTTCCTTAAGATACTTCTAAATAGAGGACTGAGAGCCTAATGAATATGCAATTAACAGTTAACTGTTGAGTCCTAAAAACTTAGCAAACTCAACAGGTTCAATCCAATGTGTCTGGGGGAGGGGGGGATCCTATATGCATTTCCAAAATGAGAATTAAAAGGAAAAGGAAACGCAAATTCCTCAAAGCATCATATGAGAGTCAGATGAGGTTAAAAAAAAAAAAAAACCTAAACTAAACAAAGGTTTGGCCCACGTATCTTACATGGCAAGAATTTTTTAAGTATTTCTTTCATACCCTATCACAGTAAAAACAAAGAAAAATAATAGCTACATGGACAGCTGAGTGGATAGACAGATGGTATAATTTAGTAGAGGATGGACTTTTTAAGTCAGGCAACCTGAGATCTGGTCCAGACTCTTCACTCACTAACTCTGGCCTTCTCAGATACGATTTCCTTATCTACTAAACGAAAGTCATTATGATACCTGCTTCATAGGCTGGGCAAGTCTTAAATTAATTAATGCACAGCCAAGACATTAGCATGGTGCCTGGGGAAAAGTGAGTTTGCAAGAAATGTTAGTTGCTATCATCTTCATCACTAATTCTTTCAAAAAGGAAATAAACCAGTATGAGCAATTTTAAAAAGAGTACAGTTTTCTAAGCTATAATTAGGGGAATGAGGTAGAAACGTCATTTATAAGCTTTCCCCAGCATAATTAATTCCAAAGGTGTGAGTTTATGGTAATGAGCAGGAACCGCAGGCTGGGGGTAGGGGAAGGTAGGAGAGGGAACGCTTCCAAACAGTAATGCATTGCTAAATACAACTTCCATCAAAATCTGAAGACTGCATATATCCAATTTACTGTTTAAGACACCAGGAAAGAAAGAAATCAGAGAGTTTATTAAAAACAAAAAAGCACAAAGGAATTAGCAGCACTTATCAGTGGATTTTACAGGGTTCGAGCAGTTTTGAAGTGGACTTCTACACCAAAACTCCCATTTGTTAGGTTCAGAGGTTACAGTAATTTGCCCAGAGATGGTTCCAAGATTGAAACCCAGGTGTACAGCTTCAAAACACAGTTGTTCCTCCACACCAACAGCTCCCAGCCCCTTACTGTGACAACACTCCCGGGGGTTACCCCCCACTCCCTACCCCCCCACCCCGTCTCCCACTCAGTCCAGGCTCACTGCAGCCGAAAAAGCAACCATCCCAACCCATGCTGTTAAAATGATCAGAAAAGTAAGAGTTAAATAGTTAAATTAAAAATATCAATGTGACTTCATGACCTGAAAAAGAAATACTATTCCCAGCTCTGTCCCAAAATTGGCTTAATGATGCCCACTCCACCCATCACCAGCACAACCGCAACCCTCTGTCTGGTGCCCTGAAATGGGTTCAAGTTACAGAGCTCCTCAGAGAGCAGCTGAAGCCATGTCTCAGGGCAGGGAAAAGTCAAGATGGGCCTGCAACATGTAAAGCAAAGACCTCTCCAAAAGGCTGGCGTAGAACAAATAAGGCACGGGAGATAAAAGGGCTTGAAGGGGCTACCACTGGCCAAGTTGCAACAAACTGAACTTCAAAGAGAGAATACAGTTAATAACAGCTAAAGGGAATATGTTGAGTCTCTAATGTTCAAGTGAACACGACAATTGAGATATAAAAGAAAGGAGACTATAATACGATGTTATTTTTAATCCATTTTAAGAAGAAGGGGAGGGTGGGTGTGTATGACTATTCTGTTGCTGCCACTATACCTTTTATAAAGTGGTATATGAATAGTTCTCTAAGGATGGGCATGAATAAGCCAACAAGCTATGGAATGAGGAGGAGGCTAACAAGAACAGAAAGAACACTGAGGTCACACACTACACCAGGTAGGAGGAGGATGAAACTCGCTGCAACATGACAGTTTAGCCAGAAGGCTCCAGAGGAGAGCTGATGTGCAAGCAGGGCCCAAATCTTGGGAGCTGAAGACCTGAGATGACCCTGCTAATTTAATTTCCACAGTAAGACACACTACTAAACCTCATATGCATTTTCAAACATGCTAATATACCAGGTGAACATGTCCTTAGGTTCGGATAGTGGGTGATGTCACAGCAAACAAATGTAAAGAATTGGTCATTTTAGGTCAAGTTACCAGGTTATAAGACACTAATGTCCCTCAGACCCAGCAAGTCAATTGGAATCACCTTGGAAGTAAAACCAGGTCTAATCCCAATAGGTCAATAACTGGGAGTTTTGGCCACTCTGAAACGGTGTGTGTGTGTGTGTGTGTACTACCTGCTATGTATTCTTTAAAATATATATATATATATACACACACACACACACAACCTTTTTTAATGTCTGCTAAAATGACTAAGATCCTGGAAAAAATAGAAAATAGGTTCAGAATTCACAAAGAAATGAATCAAACCACAGTACCAATGCTAAGTTTAAGTATCAGAAGTTTTGTCATCATTATCCTAAGTCCTATTTGTTCTCTTCTGTAAGCATTTAAGAGAATCTAAATAGACGTGAGGTGATGTTAAGGAGAATCTAATTAAAATATATTTGTAACCAATTTTAAACATTTAAGATAATTTAATAAAATTTCTAAGTTCCTAATTATTGGTTGTGTGAGTACAAGAATATTTTAAATTATGTAATACATTTAAAATATGAATGAACACTAACAACTGAGAATTAAAGTACAAATAGCAGTTATGAATTTGCCCCAAGATGTCACAACCTGCCGCCTTCCTCCATGCCCCTCGGGTGATCAAGCACAGACAGGCCTGGTCTCCTGCGAGGTCATCGTATTCTGGGTGCCCCCCCACACTCCTCCCTCCTGCTTGGAAGCAGACCCACTCTGTGGCCCCCTCAGAACATGCTGCCAAGTCCCCAGAACTCCCCTCCCTCCAGAAAGGACCGTCGTCCATCTACCAGCATCTGAGGGAACCAGGAGGCCTAAGATAGAAGCAAAAAGACCCAAAGGGGTCTTTGTAACCCTCTGTTTTCTAGGGCGTCAGTGAGGCTGGTGTGAAATATGGCCTTATAAGCAGGCCTTCCCTTCACATGATACAAAAAAATTAACCAAACAGGATGCTTCTGCAGAGTTTTCTTTCTGATCTTTATCTTTAAACACGTTGTCACTGCCAGTCACCCAGCACCAAAGCAGAAGGCAGGCTGCTAATGAACAGCTTGCTGTCAACTGTGCCCCCTCCCAACCCACTGCCACCTCACTTCAAGCACTAGAGAACTAGGCACCCATCCACCTGGTGCGTGTGGGTGGGGGGGCGGAGATAACAAAGCTTGGCTTTTAAAGAATACATTCAAAAGCAGGGAGATGGCAGGCAACAGAGCACTGCAGAGCCCAAATGTGTCCCAATCTTGAGGCAGGTCTTGGAAAATCAACTGTAGAGCTGAGGAAGCCTAGAAAGAACGAGTTCGTATGTGTTGTGGCATCAGTACACAGCTTGCACAGTGACAGGAGTGTGCCTCTCAGCCTGCGAGGGCTGCACGGGACCTCTCACTCAGTGTGTCACACAGCAGATGTTGCAGGCTTCAAGACACAAATAAACCAGAGGTTCCAGTGGCCCCTGATTCCACTATTCTACTGTAACCTCCACTGAACCTCAGTGACCTGAGCCCGCTCCAAGCGAAGAGGGGATGGCGTGTGCGCTGAGCCGTCCTGTCAATTTCCCACCTGAGTCCTTTCCAGCTTTGTCTTAGACACGCTGAATTAACACGAAAAGGAAAACAGTCAATCTGTACAGAATTGCTTGCCAAGGATTTTTCTTTTTTCTCCTTAAAAACGGGGGGGGGGGGGGGGAGAAAGACACTCAGAGTTGGAATCTGGTTTATCAAGAAAGAATGACAGTGTTGGCTGGGCCACGAGGCAAGTGACAAGGTAAGCCCAGAGACCATGTGGGGGGATGTGCCCACCTGGCCGTGTCCCCGGCCGCCCTGCTCACAGACACCGTGCACTCAGGCACCCTGGCATGAGGCTGCTTTTGACCACCTCCCCGAGATACTGACCTCACCGAGGCCAGGGGCACCTTCAATTCTCCCCAGCACCTGGTGCCCAGGCCCTCACCTGGGTGGAAGGCACAGGGACCGTGCTGCCAGCACTTCTCTGCTTCATCCTCTGATCCTGCAGACAGCTGCGGGAGCTGGAAATGGTGAAAAATGGTCCCAAGGGAGAGTCCGTTCATGTGAGGATCAAGAGGTAGGAGAAGGCACAGCTCCAGGTATGGGTCTGTTCCTCACCTGTGAGCAAAATGGCCCCAGGTCTGGGGAATGGCAGAAGGGACAAGCCAAGAACTTGGGCCTCGACATGAGGGAAATGCACAGCAACTATTTATATGTACATTACAACCTACACATTCTGTTATTATTTTTGTTAATAATAGATCCCTTCCCCAACCCCAACAAACTTCCACTCCACCCCCATAATCTGTCTTTCCTTCCTCAACTCAAAGACTCCCCCAGCACATACAAGGCCCAGCTGAGAACAGACTGTTCCTTGTTTCACACAGCTCCCCTCCACCAATACACATGCAACCTAGGCTTTCTCTTAGGTCCCCATTTTATAAAGCTACTGAAGCCCCCTCCTCTTACAGATGGTCAGTAGTACCCTGTGTTATCACCCATTTAATTTGAACAGGCTTCATGCATACTTTAGTGTTCTATTTTTGTTTCACATAGGATTCTTTTTCCAATTTTTAAATGAATGTTTTTATTATAAAATGAAAATCAATTAAAAACATACAAAAACAATGCATAGCTCAGAGACAATTGTTAAGATCAACATCGGTCCACAAATAAAACTTTGCCAGTCACCTCAAAATCCCAATCACAGCCCCTTTCCCCCAAAAAGTGGATTTTATAATAACCACTTCCTGGAGATTCTTTATATAAAGTTTTATCTCCTAAATGTGATTCCCTTCACTTAGGATTTCAGTTAGGATGAAGGCAATCTCCATATATCTTTGTGTTTTCTCTTTTAAGAAGTATTTATTTAACACCTATTTGATGCAAATGGACTTCAGCCCATTCAAACATGAAGCAGACATGGGCTCTGCCCTCATGGGGTTTATCTGATGAATAGGAAGTTATTTTTAATAATTTATAATTTTTAGAATTTAAACCTAGCATAAAACTAAATCTTAATGAGAAAAGTCCTAGGTTATGTAAAACATGCTTAGAGAGTTCACTGAACATTCCTGTAGTGTTCTGTTTGAGAATTCTTTAAAATTTTCCCTAGAATTATCACTGGAAAATAATTTTATTTAACAGTACTTTCATTCGAAAAAGCAAACAACACTGCAATTTTTAAAAAATAAAGTTCACGAGTCCCTTAATTTCCACTATATAATACAG
The DNA here is from genome assembly GCA_004027775.1 of Bradypus variegatus. Classification (NCBI taxonomy): domain Eukaryota; kingdom Metazoa; phylum Chordata; class Mammalia; order Pilosa; family Bradypodidae; genus Bradypus; species Bradypus variegatus. The sequence goes on from PVKY010003446.1 coordinate 19,973, forward strand.
AAAAACCTAAATGTACAAAAAGGTAAATTAAGGGATTTCCATTAAAGAAAAAAAAAGAAAAGAAGAAACCTTATTATGTGACACCTTTAACTAAAGAGTGAATAGTGAAAACTTCTCAAGGACACATTTCAGAAAATCATAGATTGTCTAATGCTGATTAATTTCCAGATAATAAACCAGTCTCAAAGAGGTGGGAAGTGATTTGTACAAGGTCACACATCCAGTTGGTGGATGATGAAGACATGGGCCTGGAACACAGGATTCCTGGGTCTCCAGCCAATTTTCTTCCCTAAGAAACACTCAGGAAAAAATCTGCACCTCAGAGAGAAGTCACCCCAACTATGCAAGTCATCACCTACCATGAAGAGAATAACTGCATTTCTCAATTCTAGTTAAACTTCTACAGATATCATGCATTACTGTTCTCTCCCTTTATAAAAAGCTTAACAAGTTTGTCCCTTGGTAATACTTTAATTAAAAAGTACATATTGACAAATGGTATGGGATGGGAGATGGTTTGGGTGTTCTTTTTTCATTTTTAGTTTTTTGTTCTTGTTCTGATTCTTTCTGATGTGGGGAAAATGTTCAGAAATAGATTGTGGTGGTGAATGCATAACTAGATTATCATACTGTGAACGGCTCACTGTATACCATGGATGATTGTATGTTATGTGATTGTGTTTGAATGAAACTGAATAAAAATAAATAAATAAATAAATAAATAAATAAAAAGTACATATTTCTTGAAATGATATTTCCATACTCACATAAACATTCATAAACTAAGAAAAGGTATAACATCCTTCCTCAGATGTCCTATAAGGAAATATTTATCATGTGTTCAGGCTTCTTAAAGACCAAAATTGAGGTTTTTGGCAAATTGCTTCTAAGTTCTGCATGGTCTGGTGTCCGGAAGTAAAAAGGATTTGGTTCAAGATGGTAAAAGGATTTTGATTTAATGGTTTGGTCACAAATCAGGGCTCAGGAAGGGTAAAATACTGTACATTTAAATACCTCAAAAGCACCTAGGAATTTCTCAAACCTAAAAACAATAAGGTTTGGGCTTCATGTGAGGACATCACACTGTGGAAGAGGCAGGCCCGGTTTGACACTGGTGGGCTCAGACCTGCCTCTCTCCTTTCCTGGGTGACACCGCTCTCAGCCTCAGCTTCCTCGTTTGCAAGATGGGTAGGAACAGTCCCTGCCTCCGAGTGTCTGAGTGCTGGTGGGAGGACTGAAAGTGCCTGGAACAAAATAAAGGATCTACGGATGTTCTTTTCCTTCATCACTGACCACTTTCATCTAGAAATCATCAGCTGAAACTAGAAATAAAACTCAAAAAGGGAAACCCAGAATCTAAAGAGTGAGGCATCCAACAATATCCACACCCCTACTGAACATTCCTAGGGGAGGAAAACATCGGGAAATTTATAGAATCCTACCATCTCACGGGAGGAGCCCCTAATCAGACATTCACTCAACATTTATTCATTCAGTTCTCCTATTAGCTTCATGACTCAACATAAATTAACCAAGAGTAAGTAAGTCTCATCGCTTAATTTAAGGAGATATTTAACACAAGAGATAGAAATGATGTATCTCAAATAGACTGACAAATAGCCATATCTTCAAACTCAATAAATCAATTTTTAGGAATAAGCTTAAGGAAATCATGATTAAGTAAACAAATATTTACATACAAGGCATACAA
>PVKY010003447.1:0-21672 GCA_004027775.1 Bradypus variegatus
GATTCATCCCCGGGAGTCATATCCTGCATTGCCAGGGATGTTCACATCCCTGGGCGTCGGGTCCCACGTCGGGGGGAGCGCAGTGAGTTTACCTGTCAAGGTGGCTCAGTTGGAGAGAGAGAGGGCCACATCTGAGCAACAAAGAGGCACTCAGGGGGAGACTCCTAGGCACAACTACACGCAAGTTTAGCCTCTCCTCTGCCGCAACAAGCCACATAAGGGCAAGTCCCATGATCGAGGGCTCAGCACATCAAACCGCCAGTCCCAATTTTGGAACACAGTGGCTTTTAAAGAAGTTATATGTAGATCGAGAGGCACACAGCTGAAGTCAAGGCAAATGAAACAAGTTTAAAATGTGAAAGTTGGAGAACACCAAAGTAGGGATCTACAAAGTTGGAAAGGAGAGCATTTGTGTTACTCCTGACAAGCTGCCACATTCAGTCCAAAGGGGCTTTTCAAAGACTTACAGATATGTATAGAGTCTTTGACTGGAGGGCAGATGTGTGCAGCTGACCTGCTGGGAAAAGCTTTATCAAATGAAGAGAGAGCAGAAAAGAACTAGCCCTTTTGCAGGGCTGTAATGTTATCTAATGCAGAGTATGAGAGAGCAGCCTGTGCGAGGGCTGGGTCCCGAGCACATGGACAGGGCCAAGGCACACTGCTGCTGACATATCTGACTTTTCTCTCCTTGCCTTGGAGAAACAAGAAGGGCAAACTTACCCAGCAAGCCCTTGCAACTCTGGTCTTGTTTCTCTTAGGTTTCAAAGGTGGTGAACATTTGCTAAAAAAAAAAACACCCTAATTTACAATGAGCTTTGCACCATTCATTCTGAAGGATTCCAGATGCTTTTTCAAACAGGGAGAGGAGCCAACTTACAAGTTGCTGATATAATGTCTACCAAAATGCAGAAATGTGTGAAATAGAATGCCAGAGACACTGAAAACTCCAGAGAAAAGTTAGGGAAGCAGTCAGCTAAATGGCAGTTTAATAATGGATGGCACACCAGAGGGTACCATGTGGGTGGGACTTCGGCTCGACTTTCATCTGGTACCTCTGCAGGTCTGGACATCCCACCCTAATTGAAATGCAGGCTGCTCTTACAGTAAAGGATGTTCCTCCGCTATTCCATGTCCCAGGGCAGGATGATAACCAAGGGCTCACAGGCCGCCCCTCCTGACCCTGGCCTGACGTACTCTCACCACTCCTAGAATCCTTCAGCAGAGTGGCTGTGACACTGTGCAAACTAACTTTCTGAGTAGTGAGGCCCACAACCCCATCACCATTTAGGACTGGCAATCAGGTCTTGGTTACTCCATCCCGGTGGACTGGATGGGAGGCTGCCGTGGGCTAGTGGTCATGCCCCTTACGTCTGCTGTTAGCTCATTTCACCCCTTAGAGGTGCTGGTGTTACTGCCATTTACAGACCAGAAAATTGGCCCTCAGTCAAGGTCACACAGTTGGTTGATGTCTAAGCAGGAACTGGGTCCTGGTCTTCTAAACCCTACCTTCCTCCAAACCTGTTCATGTTGCCCAAGAAACACACACAGCACAGGTCCTGGAGTTTAATGCTTTATTAATATGAGTGGTCTCTACCCCACAGCCCTCTTCACCGCAGATTCGTCTGTTACGCCCCTCCATGCTGGCTCCCCAGAGAATTTCTGACTAAGCAGGAGGTTTGGAATTGAAGTTTTCTTAAAGGAGTATAAAAAAAAAAGCCCTTTAGAATCTTCTTTGACAAACCAAAAACTGAGTTATTGAGCTGGGAGCATAGCTGAGGTTGACTCTAACTTTGGGAAGAGAAAAAAGGCTGAAGGGAAGCAAGTCTCTAATTTGGCAATAGCATATCCTTATTTTCTGCCTTATATTACATCAGTGGGAATCCCATTCAGGAGAGGGAGAGGTCAGGGGAGAAACAAGAGCAAAACTGCCAGGGCCCTGGCGTTCTCCCAGCATAGCTGGCCTCCTTCCCCGGGTCTCAGGGGCAAGGCTGACTTCAGAGGCAATGGCCTCCTGGTCCCAGTGTCCCGGGAAATTCACATCTAGGTTGGTCAGCTCTCTCTAGCACGGCTGGCGAGAGCTCCATCAGCCTGGACAGGCCTGGAATGTGTTGGCTCAGCCTGTGTTGAACTTGGCAGCAGAACAAGGGGAAGGCGAGAGATGGCATCATCTTCACCAGCCTCTCATAGGACCAACTTTTTAAATTTTTTTAAGGACAAACTTTTCAAAGCAAAATGAATGAAACCACGTGCAATCAAGATACACAGATAGAACTTCAATGTAGGAAAAAAGACCCTTGCTGGGCAACAGCTGATGAGAAAAACTGGAAACATTTCACAGATGTACAAGAAGCTCACATTGTAAACAGGATTTAACTGCTGTTGATCTTCCCCCATAGCATCAAGGCTTCATTTTGCTCAGCCTGAGATCTCGTTCAATTTCAAACTGCCTGTGATCCACTCGGTCGAGAAAAGCTTTCCGTTCAATGTACCTAGAAGGAGATGAGAAAGGAGATTGTCAACTGAACCCAGTAACAGACGCTGCCTCCCTGCGCCATGCCCGCCCCCACCCTGGTGTGAACTGGCCCAGCGGGTCAAGGGGGTCACTGGGTTACTGCGGATGGCCACAGCTGGGGCCCAGGGCGACCACCAGGGACTCTCATTTGGTCTAGTCAAGGATGTTTCTAGTTGAGATGTGAATAAGAATAAAATGTCAAGGAGAAGGCAACAATTTACCAAACAAAAGGACAGAGATTGTGTGGCAGGAAAACAGTGTAATTTTGTATCAAGACATAAAGGAAAGAAGAAAGAACAGGGGCTTAGTCAAGCTGAAGTTCAGATCCCCACTCAGGTTAGCTGGGCAACCTTGGTCAAGGACAGAACATCTCTGAGCCTCATTTTTCTCAACAGGAAAAGGGCCTTGCTGCATTTCCAGGCCATCGACGGTGCAGCACCTCATGGTTCAGTGCTGTATTGAGCTGGTGGGGGAGAGAAAGCTACGCATCCAGCACATACTTAACAAAATGTGAAAAAATTGAAGAAATAGGGTAGTAAAAAAACAAAACAAAACATCCTCAAGTGACAAAGTCCTCAAACATCAAGGTGCACACGTCACAGGTTTTTAGGTGCCTTTACCTCCTTCCTCCTTTTCCCTTACCCTTCCCTCCTCTCCACCCAATTTGGGGCCGGTTGTTTCCCTAAATTCCTCTTAGGAGATCAGGTGCCCCTGTCACCCCCAGTCCCCATAGAAGTTCCCTGATAAGACTGGCACTCTGCTCCCTCATCTGGGGCTGGGTTCAGCAAACAAGGTGTCCCTCGGTCCTCCCAGGCAAGCGGGCGGCAAGTGCAACCCTGAGGTGGGCGCTGGCCAAGAGTGAGGCCGGCTGCTTCACGAGATGCAGCTGCACTTGAATGTCCCTCCTCAGTGCCGCTACGTGCCCGGGGGAGCAGATCTCTGCTGCTAATTAATCTAGTGAGAGAGAGAAATTGCCCTTGAAACTGGGAGACATAATTGAATCTCTGCACTCATTTTTCTTTTGTTGCACTGTGGAAAATGTGCATCTGTCTTTACGAGGTCATTTACATTTATGGTGAGAACATTCTCAGGTTCAGGAACTTAGTCTCCTTGCTGAGTTCAGGGCCTCCCAAAAGCAGTTTTCCCTCCCCAAAGCATCCTGTGAAGTCCAGGCCATCCTATCTGCTTGCCAGCAACGCCTGCTGCTATACCCCTACGTCTTATTACAAACGGGTGGCAAGAAACATACAGGCTCTGAGGCCAGAGAGCTCTAAGTTCAAATCCTGATCCTGCCACTGGCTGGCTGTGTGACTGGGCAAGCCACACAACCTGGCCAATTCTCAGTTTTCTAATTTGGAAAAAAAAAAAGGGAGGGGGGAAATTATCTCTACTCAGAAGAGCTGTTGTGAAGATTCAATGAAACGGCACATCTATTAGGCTTGGCTCACAGCAACTGCTCAGTAAGTGGCAGCTGACGCTGTCACCGCTTTCCAGGAGGTCACTGCCACCAGGGTCCCGAGGACAGAGGATGATCCAAGGGGAGGGGCCAGCTCTCGTGATGTGTGCTGTCAGGGACTAGTAACCACCCCTGGTACCGGATCAGGCACTGAGCTGCTATCTCAAAACCGTCAACAAGAGGCCAGAATGGGCTGGGGACACAACAGCACAGCCTGCTCTTGGGTTTAATACAGACCTCAGGGTTAGGGTTGCCAGATTTATCAAATAAAACACAGGGTGTCCAGTTCAATATGAAGTTCAGATAAATAAATTTTTAGCAAGAGTATGTCCCAGGCAACGTTCCATACTTACACTAAAATGTTATTTGTTGTTCATCTGAAGTCAAGTTTGCATTTTCCCTGGCAGTCGCACTCAGGTGGAGAGGGGAGGCTGCTCCCCTCCCCACAGCAGAGCCTTCGCCACCCCTGCTGTGTGGGTTCTTCTGGTTCAGCATTCACATGGAGCTCAGCTTTAGGATGTGAGCCTGCTGCTCTTCCCCAAAGGACCCACAGGCAAGCATTTTTCCCCCAGAGGCACTACGACCTACACTTGTCCACAGAACTCTTTTTCTCTTAGGACTGTCGAAGCTAAGAGTCCCCACCGAGGCAAGGCTGAGGGAGGCTGGCGTTGGCTGAGGAGGGCTCCCAAGCCAAGTATTTGGTCTCCTCTGCACTGTTCATCAGCACGTGGGTAGTGACCGGCTCCGGGTCTTCTCTAAGGAAACAACTACCCACCCAGCGGCATTTGCGCAGGGGGGGGAAGGGGGTGGACAGCAGAGGTTCTGAGGGTTGGAAGAGAGCTCGTAAAACCGTCAATGAACTTGCTTGTGCCGTGGCTGGGGCTTCCTGAATTAAGAATGACGAGGAAGAAGATTGCAAAGCAGTTCACTGACAGAGCCTTAGCTCCTCCCCAGTCACCCTTCCTGGCAGACCCGGACTCTGCGGACTCCTTCTGATAAGAAGAGAACCCCAGGAAGACAGTGGCAGGGAAGTGTCAATATGAAGCAGAGCAAACCCTCTTTCCAACTCCCACCAAGGGATCTGGGATTCTCAAGTGGGCTCTCAGCCAGAACTGACAAGGGGCTTCATCACATTCCAAGGAACCAGCCCTCTGCCCCCCACCCCCCACCCGGGGTGAAGTTCATTACTGTGGGGTCAGCGTCTTGATGGCTGTGTGCTTAACTGCCCTCAGAAATGCCCAGCAGAAAAGAGGGGTGAACCATGGCGCAACAGCGTGCTGGGTTTTCAGGCAGCCGAAGGGGCAAGGGAAAAGGAGGGCATGTTTCGAGAGAGCCATTACCCTGCGCTACCTGTCTGGGGGGAAGGAGGAGAAAGTCCGCAGCCTCGGGTGCTTGTGGTCTTTCCTTTAAAGGAGAGGAAGTGATGCTTAAATGAGGGATACTGGCCTAGCAGCTTCCAGGAGCTGTGCTAAGCCCAACTCACCCTGAGACTCGGGAGATCGAGGCCCAGTTGGGCGCTAGGGAGGCAGGTGCAGGCAGGGTTCAGGCCGCGAGGAGGGGCGGGCAGGAGGCACTCACTCTCCAGGGCAAAGGCCACCCAGGCAGGCCTGGCGACCACCCCCGGCTCACAGCCATGTGCAGCCACCAAGAGGGACCCGTGATGGCCCTGTCCTACTGCGGGGAGCGCACCACGGACGGAACTCCTCTGGGACGGGACCCCCCACCTCTGAGGGAGAGACAAGGGGCTGAGGACGAGTGGGGTGTGGACCTAGGCGCCAGCCCCACCCTGCCACCGACCATTTGTGCGACTCTGGGGGGGAGAGTGAATTTTCTGAGCCTTATTAAAATCTTCTCTGTAAAATGGGAAAAAAAATTATAATACCTGTCTGACAAAAAACCTGAAACTGTGAGAAGTGCTATGCAAACAATAAAAGCAACAAGAGCTCTTAGAGCTGTCACAGTTTCTACTTCCACTTCCTGTCACTATGAAGCCTCAGAAGCGGGGACAACTGAACAAGAGACCAAATGCTCTGGAAAGAGGAAGGCACCTCCTTGGAAGGTGGTCCAAATGTACAGCCTTTAAAACTAAGCCCTGCACGTTTTTAGCCACTTTCAGGGCGCTAGAGGCCAGTGTGGCATTGCCAGCTGACAAGTGCAATGGGAATCACAGCTCCGGACTGGGCTCTGTCTTGGTGCTTTTCTGGCCCGTGCCTGACTCTGCCAGGTCACAGGGGAGCTTGGGAGTGAGGGGGCATCTTCCCTTCCCACAACTACTGCCTTGTGGGGCCCATTTAAGAGACAGCAGCTCTTCTAGGCTGAGGTTAATAAGCTGTGCTAATAGCATCAAGAACCTAAGGGATTTTCTAGCTTTTTCTTTCAAAACCAGGTTAGACACAACTGGCTCTGACATCTTTTTGATCTTCCAACCCAAATTACTGTTCTGCCACAAATTTTCTTGAGATCTAGGCCAATGGAGAGGGAGGGTAAAAGGGAAGAGGTAAGCAGAGGACAAGAGAAGGGAAGAAAATGCTATAAGGAAATGTCCATAACCACTGCCCATGAACCCCCACTGCAAATCAAAGGTCCAACACACACTCTACCAAGAAGGTAGAGATTTTAGTGTAGGAGGCCCATTGGGTGGCTGACATCTGAAAGCTTTGTCACTTGGCCATCCTGTGGCCACATGCTGAAAGGGTTACTGCACCCTGGTCAGGAAAAGAAAAGGCACAGGGAGATTCTGGGAAATCTGAAGCAGGGCAGACCTAATTGAGGTTGTTTCAGGACTCTGTTCCAACAGATCCAGTGTTCAGTTACCCAAGCAAGGATTCAGTGTGGCACAAATGAGAGAAGTGGGTGAAACTTCATTTCCTAACAGGCCCAAAGCAATGGGCAATGGAAGCACTCGGACGCTAGAATCAATGCAATAAGATAGGTACTGTTTTTTTGCCCTGAGAAATGCAATTAAAAAGAAACAATCTGCTTGATACTACCCAGGCCTGCCTGCCACCCCTTCTGGAAGAGGATCTAACTTGCAAAGATCTCGAGGACCAGAATGAAACGAGAGTGATTTAATTTTCTTCTCCACTGCATTCTTCCTGCATCACCTCAAAGTTGTGTTGGTTCTGAAACAGGAACTCCTGGAAGTCAGGGATATAGATTCTTTAGAGAAAGAAAATTATTTTCTCTGTTTCCTGCTTCATGCCTTCCCAAGTCACAAAAACACTAATCATGGCGCTCCCTGACCTTCAATTTGATTGGATGGTGGCAGCCAAAGCCACCCAAGGCTGCAGCAGGCACTTGCCTTCTTTACTATGCATCAATTCCTTCCCCAAGCCTGCGGCCTCTGCCTTTGCTCTGCTGGAAAGCTGTGCTGCTGCTGCACACAGCGGGGCCACCTGTGTCATCAGGTCACAGGGCCGGAGAGGAAGGCAGCGCGGGGGCCCAGGGTGTGGAATGCTGGCAGTGGTCCAGAACTGCTGTCCTGGGCTCTGGGCTTCTGGGGCTCAGAGGAAAGGGAGCAGTTCTTTGCTGTACAGAAGACTCTTTGGGACAGGCATTTAACCCCGCGCAGCTGACTGAAAATGACGTGTGGAGGGAGACATCATTCTGTGTTAGGCCTTTTCTGGGCAGTTAATTCTAATCCTACTAGGCCCCTGCATGAAAGCCACAGCTCTCTGGTAGCTGATGGGACGGGCGTGTGGACGGTGCAAGGGCTTGTTTAGGCACGCCTGCTCTGGGGTGGGTGGTGCTGGGGGCGGCGCTAGGGATAGGGTGGACAGCAGGACCCACCCCTGGGGCTCAGCCTACACAAATACACTACTGTGTGCATCAGCTGATCACATCTGGGCGGAAACAAAACAGATGAGGGGATCGTGAGTTCCTGAACACGAGCTCTTGAGAAAGCCGGTCAGCTCAGGGGGTGCCATCCCAGGTGAGCCCTGACTGACACACAGCGGCGCATCAGGGGGCTGCACTGCAGGGCGCAGGGGAAGAGGACAGGCAGGCAGGGGCCTGGCAGGCCAGGGTAAGGAGTTTCATGTTTTCTTTAAGAGCTACTAGAGGCTTTTAGCAAAGGAGAGATGAGAAATGGTTTATATATTTAACTGGCTGCTATGTGGAGAATGGACTAAAGCAGGGAGCACCGTGGTGGAGACCCCTGCTGCCATCCAGGCATGAGATGATGGGGGCTTGTCCTGGGCTGGCGAGAGCGAGGCTGGACAAAGACGCATCGGCAGAAACATGTGCAGAGCCACCCCCTGGACTCGCTGGATGTGCACGGAAAGGGGAAACCAAGGCTGCCTCCCGGGTTTCTCCTTAACATTGGGGAGGATGGCTGGTGCCATTTTCTGGGTTGTGTGAGGAAGGGTTTCTTTTATTGAGAGAAAGCAAGTACTTGGTTTTAAAAGCCTGAGAAAGAAGAGACCAGCCAGGGAGCCGGGAAGGGACCTCCAAGCTGTACTTGTCCCCACTGTGGAAAACATCCTGAAGCGGAGTAAGTCAGGAACGGCTTTAAAGGAACAAAGCACCCAGCTTTCCCCGTAAAACCCTGGATTCAGTGTGGTCAGCAGTGACAGGTGAGGAGAAAGAAGTGTGAGCAGCGGGCTTGGGGAAAAGGGAGGTTACTACTATTTAGAAATGTGTCAGCCACTTTTCCTACTTAATTCTCACAAGGACCCCGAGAGGTATGTTTAAAGAATTTCTACTTTACAGATGAAGAAACTGGGGCTAGTGCCCATGGCAAGTAGGTAGTAGAGCTAAGATGTGAATTCTGTTTCTTTTCATGTCCTTTCTTTTTACTTCTTTTAAGTAAAATATAACACATACAAAAAAGTGCAACATAAATAAATCGTTTTAAGGCCAGCACTCATGCAGCTACGGGCAGGTCAAGAAGGCGAGCACAGCTGGCCTTGCAGGCCTGCATGTAACTCTCTCTGCAAAGCCTCTGCCCCAGCCAGGGGTGATGTTGGCCAGAACTTCTGCATCCTCATTTCCTTACTTTCCTTTCAAGCTTTTGTTCCTTCCACACTGTAATTCAGTTTTCCTATTTTTGAAATTGACATGAATAGAATTATACTGTATGTATTCTTTTGTGACTTGCATCTTTAACAAACAAATTTTGCCTGCTTTTCATTAAAATTGGGAAATTTCCAGCCATTATTTCTTTGAATATCATTTCTGCCTTTTCTCTTTTTCATTTCCATCTGGGACTCCCACAGTGCATATATTGTTCAGCCTCTGTTCACTTTTTCATTCTTTATTCCTTCTGCTCCTCAGACTGGATGATTTTAATGGTCTTATCTTCAAGTTCACTGATTCTCTCTTCTGCCAGCTTCATTCTGCTGTTCAACGCCTCTAGGGAATTTTTAACTTTTCTATCACTGTGGTCTTCATCAGCTCTGTTTGGTTCCTTTTCAGAATTTCCATCTCTCTATTAGTATTCTCTTTGTGTTCTTATACTGATTTGCTAATTTCCTTTAGTTCCTTGTCCATGTTTTCCTTTAGCTCTTTGAACATATTTAGGACCATTTTGTTAAAAGTCTTTGTCTGGTATATCCCAGGTTTGACTGTCCTCAAAGATGACTTTTAATGCTTTACTCTTCTGGGAAGTCTCCGTTTCCACATATATGAATGCCCCCCTTCCCCAGGAAGCAGTTTCCTCCCAGTCCCAGGCACTACACTGAGTGTCCTACAGCCAGGAGTCTCTTGCCCCAGGCAGCCACTTGCCCCCTCTCCCACAGCGTTGTGTAGGAATGCTCTGTGAGCCACCCTTCTCATGCAGGTTATGGAATGGGGAACATGCCATGAATGTCCTGGGTCAGTCTCTCAAGTCACAACCAGAGAGAACAGGCCAGACATACATGTTCCCATTATGTGCACAAAGGTAACTCAGCTCCCTCAGGAACTGAGACCAGGAACGGGCACTGGGGGGGCAGGTCGCTCCAAGCCCAGTTGGTGAGGGGATGAGGGAGGGGCCAGCCAGGGCACGATGAGACCCTACTGCTTTTTAGCAGTTTCTTTCTTGATTCAGTGCTGGGCCTGTTACTGCAATTCTGTAACTATTTTCCTGGAGCTTTTAGGATAACATTTCTCTGCCAGTTCTTGCTGGTTGTTCAAAGCTTCTGTGGGGAGACGGAGCCCTGAAGCTTCTCATTCCGCCATCTTCATCGGGGTGGGGCCTGTTTTGCCTGCTTTTGATCTTCATATAAATGGAATTATATACAGTATGTACTTCTTTGGGTTATTCTTCTATTGAAATTTATCCATGTTCATTCTCACTGCTGAATAGTATGCTGTTGTGTGAATATACCACAATTATTTAATCCATTATACTGCTGATGAATTTTTATCTCGTTTTCTTGTTCATTTACTTATTTTATTTTTTGTTATATTTGTTAGTGGATGGACATTTGAGTTGTTTCTAGTTTTGGGCTTTTATAAATAGCACTGTTATTAAATTATCACATGAGTCTTTGGGAAAATATAATTAATTTCTGTTGGGAATAGAGCTGGGAGTAGAACTGCTGAGTCATAGAATATGACTCACTAGAGAATGCCAAATGGTACATTGAATTTGAATGATTATGATTAAGGTTTTATCATTATGAAGTGACCTCCTTTCTATTTCTGGTAATTTTTTTTGCCTTAAAGTCTATTTTGTCTAATATTAATATGGCTACATCACTTTTCTTTTGTTAGTGTTTTAGCATTATATTTTTTCTCATCTTTTTTATTTTGAATATTTTTGTACCCCATCGTTTTATATATATTACCTTTAAAACAGCAAAAAGTTTTGTTTAATTCAATGTCATCTCTATATTTACTTACATTTAATGAAAACTGAAATATTTAGTTCTAAATCTACCATCTTTGTGCTTCCTGTTTGTCCTGCCTGTTCTGTTTCTTTAATGCTCCTTTTATGTTTTCTTTTCTTCTTTTTGGTTGGAAAAAAAAAATTCCATTTTTCTCAGTCCACTACTTTGGAAATTATATATTCTATTTCTGTTCTAGACTAGAAATTTCAATATGTACACTTAGTCATCAATATCTTTACCCTCTACCTGAATAATACAAGATCCTTGGAAAATTAAATTCCAAAGATAAACAGCCCAATTAAAAAATGAAGAAAAGACTTAAATATACATTCTTCAAAGAACATATAAAAAAGACCGATAAGCACAGGAAAAGATATTCAACTATATTAGTCGTTAGGGAAATGTAAATCAAAACCACAAGAAGATAACATTTCACACCTATTAGATTGGCTGCTATTAAAAAAAGTAGAAAATAACAAGTATTGGAGAGGAAGTAGAGAAATAGGAACAACTCAGTCACTGCTGGTGGCAATGGAAAATGGCATATCTGCTGTGGAAGACAGTTTTACAGCTCCTCAGAAAGCTAGGTATAGCATTGCCATATGACCCAGCTATCACACTACTAGGTATATACCCAAAAGAACTGAAAGCAGGGACACAAATAGACATTTGCACGTTGATGTTCACAGAGGCATTATTCACAACTGCCAAAAAATGGAAGCAACCCAAGTGTCCATCAACTGATGAATGGATAAACAAATGTGGTATATATGTATAATGGAATATTACTCAGACATAAAAAAGAATGAAGTTCTAATACATGTGACAACATGGATGAAGACATCATGTTGAGTGAAATAAGCCAACCACCAAAGGACTAATATTGTTTGATCTCACTGATATGAAGTAATACTAGAATACAGGTTACCAGGGTTGGGGTAGGGGTAGGGAATGGGGACTTAATGCTTAATTGGTATTGAGTTTCTGTTTGGGGTGAAGGAAAAGTTCGACAACGGATAGTGGTGATGGTAGCACAACACGGAAATGTTAATTAACACCACTGAATTATATATCTGAATGTGGTTTAAAGGGGAAATTTTAGGTTGTATATATGTTAGTAGAATAATAAAAAAAAGGACTGTACGACAAAAACAGTAAACCCTGATGTAACTATGGACTACAGTTAATAGTATAATCATAACATTGTTTCATCAGATGTAACTAAGGTACCACGCTAATGCAAAATGTTAATAATAGGAAAAGCTGTGTGTGTGTGTGGGTATATTGGAACCCTGTATTTTTGGCATGATTTTTCTGTAAACCTACAACTTCACAAAACAAAAAAGAAAAAAGTCCACTAAACTCCATTTACCACCTTCCATTTTGCTTCCAGTTATTTTAATTAGTATTAAAATATTAAATTATAATTAATATAAAATATTAAAATTTCCTTGCTTTAAGGAAAAAAGAAGTACAAGATATTATTATTGTTTTATATAGTCAATGTTCATTTAAATTTACTATATATTTGCCTCTTTCTTTGCTCTTCAATGTTTCTTGTCTCTTAGACATTCTATTTGGCATGACTTTCCTTTTGCCAGAGTATCTCCTTTAAATTTTTTTGGATGAGGATCTACTGGTGGCAACCCTCTTAGCTTTTTATTATTCTGATAATGTCTGTGTTTGCTCTTACTCTATATCTATACACACACACACACACACACACACATGTAAATGGGAAGTCAAGATTGGCAGTTGTTTCCTTTCAGCACTTTGAGCATATCATTCCATTGTTCCTTGGCTTCCACTGTTACTCATGAGAAGTCATTTGTTCCTCCTTTAAGAGAAGTCTATCCATTCTTTTCGCTGGCTGTTTTTAAGATTTTTCTCTGTCTTTGGTTTTCTGCGGTTTCACTTTGATGTGTCTAAGTGTGGATTTCTGTTTATTTATCTCAGGATTCTTTAGGTTTTTAAAATCTTTAATGAAGTATCTTTCATCTTTTCTGGAAAATCTTCAAGAATTTTCCTCTCTTTCTTTACACACTAGAATTCCAATTGAATATATACTAGGTCTTCTCACTCTTTTTCCAAATTGCTTAACCTCCCTTCCATATTGTTTTTTGTCACTCCCAACTATATTCTGGATGATTTCTTCTATTTTCCAGTTCATGGTTTCTCTTTTTGGTTGTTCTAATCTAATGTTAAATCCACCCACTTACTATTTTCTTTCCTTATATACTATTTTGTTACAGAAGAAAAAGAAGATCAATGCATTTGACAAATTTGAGGGTAGCAACAAGTTGCAGATTTTCTTTCCAGACATTGCTATACTATGTTCTCCATGGTAAAAATAACCTGAATACAGCCAGGAGATAATATTTCAGTTAAGAAGAAAAAGGGATCAGACGCTATCTGCCTTTGCTTTAGAAAGATTTTGACAAAACAGGCAGATTGCAATGATTGTTTAAACAGGGCTTTAACCCGTAGAATGCATCTCTACAAAGCAGCAGTGCCACTGCAGAATGAATAATTTAGCCTGCAGGCAAAGGAAATGCACTGCATTGGGAACCCCCCCTGAACGCACACCTGGCTATGCTGCACTCCCCAAACTACCAGGACTGGAACCACCCTCTCGGGAGAGCCCAGCCGTGTTATTAAAGCCTTTTGAACATGTGGAGGCTGATTTCTGAATTGAGTGGATACCAGGATGGAAATGTGAACTCTGCAAGCTAGCTAGCTGGCTCCTTGTTTCCTGATTTCCCATCTCACACAGTCCAAGAAGGCCAGAGAGCAAAGATGAGCCAACAATTTTCAGTAACAACTGAAGAGTTAAGTAATGGGATTGCTGGCATGATGCTGAGAGCTACCCTGCCAGAAACAAATGCTGCAACATCTACTGTATTTTAAAGAGCTATAAAAATGCCTTTGATTCCTCAGAGGTTCTGACATGCTGACATTTCATGGGGCATCCAGGACGGCAGTGGTGCAGGGCGGGGTGGGTAATGATATCACACAGGAGCCTCCGTGGAAGTAGTCATCTCCCAGGCCCCAGCTCAGAGTGCTGAAATTAGGAAACTGCTAGGGGTAGAGGATTCCTTCCAAAAGGAATGTTCCTGCATCGAGGATGCCAGTAGCTGCTGTCCAGCCCACGGTGGGAGGGAGGTTCCTGACAATGGCTCGGACCCACATGATGGTAATGCCCCTCTCAGCGGTATAGGACGACAGGTGCACAGGGAGATGGCAAAGGCCCCCAGGGCCCCCATGAGTGGATTCATCCCCAGGTCAGCAGGGCAACACTTGGGACAGCACAGCAAGGGGCAAAGGACACGGTTAGCAAGGCCTGCTCTTTGCCCTAACATATTTAAATCAAATGGCACCTTGAAAAAGGGGTTGGTGGACTTGGTAGCACAGTAGGTAAGGCCTGTTCTAACAAAAGCAAGCAGGAAACAGAGGAAGTCAAAAGGTCTTGGAAATGCAAATCCAGCTGAAGTGGTTGTCACAACTAGAGCTGTAAGTCTGATTCTGGGTAATCAAATCAAAAC
Organism: Bradypus variegatus; assembly: GCA_004027775.1. Taxonomy (NCBI): domain Eukaryota; kingdom Metazoa; phylum Chordata; class Mammalia; order Pilosa; family Bradypodidae; genus Bradypus; species Bradypus variegatus. Next base: position 14,323 of record PVKY010003447.1, read on the forward strand.
CCAACAACGTCACGTGGCAAATCGCCCATGTCCAGCTTGATCTTTCCGTTGCATTTCATCTTTTCTCTCTTTTCCCACTTCTACTGAGCCACTGATTATTGAAGCAGATTCTAATTCTATCAATTCCTTTTCAGTGGTTTTCTGGACAAAGATAGGCTGGGGGTGGGGGTGGGAAGGTGAAAGAGGTCTTGTATGATATATTTCTGCTTTGGTTTGACCCGAAGGTGCTTTTTTCAAAGAAAGGAGATACCACTCGTTCTGGCTTAGGTTTGACTTGCTGGTTACGGTTTCTGTTTAGTTGTGTGACATACACGTGCTTGAGGAGGTGAAAGTGCTGAAATGAAATCTACTGCTTACTGACATTCCTGAAAAGATGCATGCACTTGTGAGGGGACTCCTGCACAACTGTTCTCTGGGGATACCAGACACGTCCTCCCACCCAACCCGGGAGTCTGGCAGCCACCGGGGAAGCCCACGTCCTCTCCTCACTGGCTGCTGGGCACCACCACCTTCCTTCCTCCAATGGGAGGGGCCATCCCTTTACTTTTTAATAAGGATTATTATATTTTTCATTTCTAGATATTCTTTTGGGTCTTTTCAAATCTTAGGTCATTTTTTATAGTTTTCTCTTCCTACAAATATTTTTAAGCTTGTCATTTGCTTCTTTAAACACAATAAGCACAACTTTTAAAATCTGTATCGCATTTTCCCATTGTCTAAATTTTTTGTAGTTTTGACTCTGTGTTTACTGTTTTTCAAAGTGCCTTGTTTCCTCAGCTGAATGTTTTAAAACCACTTTTAAAAAAATTGGACAATAACCAAATATTGACTAATCTAGCTTCAAAGCCAGTCAAATCATTACAAGGGAAAGATGTAATAGTACTTGCTGAACTGTAATTACTTCTAAAAAAAAGCACAATCATAATATTTTAACTGCAATCTAAGCTTATTTGCACCAGGGCTGCTGAACAGGAATCTTTTAATCAGCCATTCATGACCTGAATTATGGCATAGGACATCAGTTTAAATATGGTGCTCATAAAAGGTCCTATAATGAATACGGCAGTGGGCAAACATGACTCACAGGCGTTCATCTGAGATAAACTCCTTGGGGTTCAGTGTCCCCTTTCCCCAGGTGATGACGCTTTCACTCTTGTTGGCATCTGGGTAAGAAAATTCAGGGGCCTGACCTGTCTCTGCCCAAACAGACCTTGCAGGCTTGGTTCTTGTGCCTCCCTCCTTTTCAACAATGAGGCCCTGGACACACGTCTCAAAAATCTTTGTGCCCTCCCAGTGTCACTTATTCTGAGGCTGGCTCTTTAGTGTATGTGCTGGAAGGGCTCACCTGCAGTCAGTTTTCCTGCTTTCTCCTCTAGAATTTTATCCAGTGGTCTAGTGATTTTCAACCCTGAGAGCGCATCACCTAAGGAGGGACTTAAAGATACAGATGTTTGTGACCCATCTCTTCTAGACTCTTGATTCAGCAGAAGTATAGAGGGGTGGCCCTGTCACCTGAACATTGGAAAAGTCCCCAGGTGATTCTCACAGTTAGTAATAGTGAGAGCCAGAGCTCCAGTCCCTTTCCTGGACTAGTGCTGGGCTCCTTTCATCTGCCCACAGGCACTTGGCAAGGAAAGGGAGTGGAGGTGTGTGTGGGGGACACTGAAGAAGGCAGGTGACAAGAGTGGGAGACAGGACACAGAAGCCATCACATCTGCAGATCTGCATTCAGAATAATCAGACTGGTAGACTCATCTGGCCAAGGAGAAAAAGCCTGAGGCAAAGGAGGGAATGAGCAAAGCATTAAAGCTGCATTCTCTTAGCTGTTCTCCATCCCCTTTATGTGATTTTCCATGGCCTGAAGAAGTCTTCATTGGGTAGGTGTCCTTTTCAATCTTGTTTCCTCTTCCTCTACATTTTATTAACTCTCCCTTATCTCTCACAGCACCACTGCTTACTTTTACAAGGCCTGTGTTAACTTGGGTAAGGTCAATGTGGACCAACCCATATAATCAATCCTCAGAGAAGCAATAAAGTGCAGCCCTGGCAGCGCCCCTGCTGCCTGGGATCACTGTGAAAAACTGGGGAACAGGAAGGTGCTGGGAGGCATCAGAGCTTAATTAGAGAGTAGAAGGAGTCTGGATGGAGTGCTGGAGAGGCAAGGCCCTCGAGACAACATTGACCGTCTTGCCTGTGCTTTGTCCCAGGCCTGCCTCAGATGCTCTTAAAAGGCTGACCTTGATGTCTGGGAGTTAAACAAGTTCATAAACACATTTTAAGTTTTTTTTTTTTAATAACCTATTGGTCAACTTCTCAATGCATTCAAATAATCTTGAAGCCTAATTTAGAAACATGACCTCCAAAAGAAATGTCTCCCTTTATTATCATTTAGCTTATTAATAACCTGAATGACCACCACTTAATGCACCCCTTTAGGCAACAGGCACTCTGCAAAGTGCTTTACATACATGTCAGGTATGTGTGTAATACGCACGTTATCTATATCTACATATTATCTCATGGAATCTCACAGCCACCAAGGGAGGGTGGCATCATCCTGATTTTACCAGTGAAGAAGCTGAGCCTCAGAGATGCCCAGATGCTGCCAGAGGACACCTTACTGGGGAGGAGCAGGGCGAGGAGCACCCAGGGCTGGGAATGGGGAATGGTGACCTTGAGCCATGGACCCATTTCTTCAGGATCCTTCTCTGTAGCTTCCTTCTGAGGCTCCCTAAGTCCTCACTGAATTATTGTTTCTTTCTTTTCTTGTCACCAGGAAGACAAAAATGACAAGATGGGATCTGTTTTACAACCTGAACACATGGTTTATGGACATTCTCTTTGTATCCTCAAGTGGGGAGGAAGCCAGTGCCCGTGGTGCCTGGGATGCTGGAGCCTGGAGGGCTGTGCAGGCTGCAGTTAGCGGTGTCCAGAGAGGCCTTCCTTCCGCGCAGGGAGCCCCGCCCTGGGCCACAAGACCCAGACAAAAAGGGCCAATCTCAGGATTATGTGGCCACATCTAGGTACTCTGTTGGCCCTGCTTTTGAAGCATCTGAGCTAGTCTGGCTTTTTGGAAGGCCAGATAATTCTGATCAGGCCAAGGGTGATAGAGTAAGCCAGATCCGACTACGTGAACAAAGTAGGAAACTCAGTTCGCTGGAGCTTTAATTCAGCAAATGCAGCTTGACAGACATGGACACTCCCGGCAGGAGAGCTGCTCACAGGCCCTGTTCCCTTCAGCCCCCGTGGCTTTCTCGTTGACAGGACTGGCCCCACAGAAGAACAGATCTTTGCTGACAAACCAGGTACTAACATTTTTTGTTTCACTGCAAAATGCTTCTACTTGCTTACCCTTCTTTCCCTCGATTATGGATGGCCAGTTCTTCACCAATCCCCTCTTCCTCCTTGAAGCTCTCCCAGTCCAACTTGGACTTCTCTAGGGTGCTCATTTTCTGCTTCTTGGCTCCAATTTTCCCCAAAAGGCTGCTCATGCCACTTGATCTTTTTAACCTAAGGAGTAAGAAAACATGAAACAGGTAGCATGTAAAAACTAGGTATTCTTGACTAATGATTTTCTTGATTGGCATGGGGTTCCCTGGGTTAAAGCTGTTTATCTGAATGGGAGCCCTGTTCAGAGCTGGGTCTCTCCTCTGTAGTGTGGGGAACCCTGAAAGCACACCAGAATTCCAATGCACCTTTCCTATTCAACACCTCCGAAACTAAGCTTAGCTCCCTGAGACCTCGGAATGCTCAGTATGACAGGTCTCAGCTTGCAAGGAAGGAGAGCAGTGTGGATAAGAGGGCAGCTTTGGAGTCACAGGCCCGGTTCAAATTCCAGCTCTCATTAACTGTGACTTCAGGTGAGTTATTTAACCTCATGTCATCAGTTTCCTAATCTACAAAATAAATACTCACTTACGGGGTTATAGTGTATCTTACATATGCAAAGTGCTTAAAACAGCACCTGGCTCGTAGCAAAGGTACAGTAAATGTTAGCCATTGTGAGTCACTGTCATAATTGCTGCACTAAAGCCTCAGGGAATTCTTCTAAGAGAAAAAGAACCAGATCCTAATACTAATGAGCAGGAAGCCACAGTATCTTAAAAGGACTCTAAAATCAGCTTCCTTTCAAATCCTGTGAGTGAGAGCCCTGATTCTTCCTGGGGGTGGAGAACATTCCTCACCCCAAAGGCAGGGAATGTGCAGCCTGGCTCTACCTGCTGGTGATGCTATCATGGACTGTGGAAGAAATCCCATGTGCTCAGACTGAAGTCCTGGCAGGTAAAATGTTTCCAGCAATGTTAAATATATTAGAGAAAAAGGGAGTATTAGGGGAAGAAACTATGGAAAGAACGTTGCTTTTGGTCTCTTTATGAAATAAATCATATATATCAGCATGCAGGAAACTGAAGTTTTTTCTATTTCAAAGAGATATAGAAGACATTTAAAACATTTAACAATGCTACGAGCTAATGTCACGAGGCTGACCGATGTCACCAGTGACAATACTTATCGCTTGCCTAGGATGCTAGTTCTCCAAGTGCTTTCATAACCATTTTCTCATCAGAGTCTCACTACAGCCTGTGAAAGAGGATCACCGAATCTCAGAGCTGGAGGGGCGCCTCTGAGATGATCTAATGTCCCCTGGCCCCTGCCTCCCTGCTGCACAGGGCTGAAGGATGCAGCACCCCTGCTTTGGGGTGAGCCAGGTGGTCAGTATCCACACAGACACAAGACCATCTGGCTAAACAAATACCCACAACATTCTCGTTCTGTTAATGCTGGTGGCGAGGATGTGTGCTTCCCTGTTGATCACACCCCGCTAAACGCTGAGCTGGAGATCAACTCGAAATAGGTGGCGCAGTCGGCAGCATCCTTGTTTTTGACTTGGACAAATAAACCAAGTTGAGAAAGGTTCGCTGACATGACAGAGGTCAAACCAATGGAAGATGCACACCCAGGACACACCAAGGTCCCTCTTGCGCCTTGGTGTGGTGTACTTCTGTTGTCTCTCCTCTAGGACAAGATGTTTACTTCAGGTATTTTCTGAGAGCTATTTTACTCACCAAGTTTGCTTAGGACTCCAAAATAGCTCTTTATGAGCTTTCAATTAACATCCTCTAAAAATTCTTTCCAGTTAATTCAGTCCCTAAAACAATCTCTCCATCAACACACACACACACACGCACGCATCTACCTTAATTTACCAGAAGTGGAGCACAGACTGGGAATATGGAAACTAAACCAGGATGGGCTTCAATCCAGTAAGACTGGTGACCTTATTAGAGGAATCTGGATACAGTAGTATCAGAAGCCATAGGAGGAGACCAAAAGAGAGAGACTGCCATGTGACAGGCAGAGACTGATGGCTAGCAAACCACCACCAGAACATTACTGACGTGGGAGAAAGCATGGCCTGTCAATACCTTGATTTTGGACTTCGAGCTTCCAAACCTGAGAGACAATCAACTCCTTGTTGTTGTTTAAGCCACCCACTGCGGCATCTGTTATAGCAGCCCTGACACTCTCAACGATGTCACCTGGATCACAGACCCAATTAGTAGAAGAGAATTAGCTCAGATTAGAAGACGTCCAGAACACTTTCAAATTTGGGACTTCTAAGGGAAATACATTTCCACTTTTATTTTCCAATCAGCTCTCAAAAAACCCAGGGTTCCCCATTTTACCTGGGTAACACCACAGGCCTGCACACCTCTTCCCCTCTGCTTACACCTCTGATAGTATTACCAGGTTATACCAACTTTCTGACAAATCACATTAAGAACTCTATGAAAAACTGATTTTGCTGCATAGCAGGTGAGGTTTCTAGAAAAGGTAAAAAAAACCCATAAATCCCCCTTTGCTTTACTACTAAATATCAGTAAAATGTCACCTGCACTATTACGCTTTTGGGGAAAGTTTCTAAGTCTACAATCACTGGGTTATTAACACAGTTTATGGCTTGCTAATCTGATGGTCTCTAAAGTACTATAACCTGCCTTTTATTTGAGGCTTCATCAAAATGAATGACACATACACAGCAGCAGCCAAAACCTGCGAGAGGCTCATTATACCTGAAGTGTCTTCAGCTCCTTCCTGGAAGCCGGTATGTGGGATCCCTGCAGGTTTCCAAGCTCTTACACTTCCTTCCATCTTGACGGGGCTTTTGGGGCACAGTCCTGGCTTCATGCCATCACAGCTTTCAGGAAGGCAGATTTAACCACATCCCTACATCCCTACGACTGCTGTTGAGGTTCATCAATCAGGATTGCAGGACAAAGTGGAATGAGTCAAGAATGAGTTGCTGCCAAGGGGCAGCTGAACCTCTGTGCCATCAAAGAACTCTGCAGACAGCATCTTAGCAGCGCACCTCCCTATTTAAGAACTGTGGCTAGCTAGAAAGGAGTAAATCGGGACCGGTTTCTTACAGGCTCTTGGCAGCTGTGCCTACCAGAAAGCTGTGGAAGGAGTGTGGTCAGAAATTTGGAAATTTCTCTGCTGTAAGGAACCACTGCACCAGACCCCAGATCAACAGTATACAATCACTGTTTTCTCTTTGTTTGGGACTCTAAGCCACAAGGGTGAGGTGTTATCACAAAGTCTGCTTTGACAGACACCCCTGTCCCTTCCCCTCTCCTAGTAGGCTGTGAATTTTCTATTCTTGGTTCTAAAGTGTCACAGAAGACAACAGTTCTTCATTAAAAAGAGAACCCTTATTCACCTGTTGCAAGTTATTTTTGTTTCCTTTGCATACCATGCAATGGGCTTGCTTAAACAATGGGAATTTATTAGCTTATGGTTTTGAGGTTCGGAAAAAGTCCAAATCAAGTCATCATCAAGGTGCTGCTCTCTTCCTGAAGACGGTGGGTGTTCTGGGGCTGGCTGCCGGTGATCCCTGATCCTGGGCTCCCCTGCCATGTGTCAATGCACATGGCGGCCTCTCCTGGCCTCTCCGTTATCTTCTGGGTTCCACTGACCTTCAGCTTTTTGCTTCTCATGGCTTTCTCTCTATCTGAATTTCAGTTTGTTTACAAAGGGCTCCACTAATAGGATTAAGACCCATCCTAATTGATTTGGGTCACACTTTAACGAAAATAACCTCATCAAATGTCCTCCTTACAGTTGGTTCACACCTACAAGAACGGATTAATTTTTTTTAATTCAGTTTTATTCAAACACATGCACATAACATACAATCATCCATGGTATACAGTCAACCGTTCACAGTATGATCATCTAGTTATGCGTTCATCACCACAATCTATTTCTGAACATTTTCCCTACATCAGAAAGAATCAGAACAAGAATAAAAAAATAAAAATGAAAAAAGAACACCCAAACCATCCCCCC
>PVKY010003448.1:0-21662 GCA_004027775.1 Bradypus variegatus
GAGAAGCACAGAGTCCCTCCAAGGAGATGAAACAGTGCAGATTCTGTCCCAGCAGAAATACGGGAAACCATTATAAGTCACACTTTGGCAAACAAACCTTTGCCTGAGTTTCTTCAATAACGGAGCTGCCTCAGTGGCCACCAAGTGCAGCATACTCCCAAGCTGGCTAAAGAGCTCTGGCTCTAGATGTTGAATATAAGTTCTCAGGGACTGCCATGACAGGAAGCACTGGCCAATTTCTACCTGGAACCACCTTGCAGAGACCCTGGTTCAGAGGACCAGAAGTTAGGGCAGTCGCCATTGCCGCAGCTCTTGTTGTTAATGACCCAAATAACTATTAAGAACAGAACACTGCATCTGTCAACGGGTTTGTCACCTCGGCTCTCCCTTCCTGCCCGTTGTCCAGGGCATGCTCACCAATAGCAGCAGCTCCTTGAAATGCTAAACCAGTGGCTTTCAACCCTGACTGTACATTGGAATCACTTGGAGAGCTTTTGGACATCCTGCTGCCCAGGCCACACACTGGACTGATGGTTTCCAGTCCCTGGGGTGGAACTCAGGAGTCAGGAGGTCTTCACCTGGAAGCAGGTGATGCCAACGTGCATACCAGGTTGAGAACCACAGCTCTAAACCCAGCATCAGAGGCCATCCTGGGATGCCCTGCTCCCAAAGACGTCTGCGGAGGAGTCAGAGGCAGGACCGTGTCCTGGCTTGCCCTTTATCAGGGTGTGGGAACTCAGAGTGGGCCCACAATTTCTGCCAAGGTTCAGTTTCCCCATCTGTAAAGACGAGAAACTGTGGGGCTCTGCTAGCTCACAGAGCCGTCATAAATGACACAAAACCTGCGAAGCCCTTCACAAACTGTGCTTGTGAAATGCTGTACCAATCACAGAGAGTGAGTTATCATAATCTTCACTTTTCACCCCAATTTTTCCTTGCCCCCTCAGTGACACCATTAGTTATTTCTTACTCTCCACAAGTGGCATCCAGCTCTAACTCCCCTGTAGAGGTAAAGCAAAACCTGGCAATGGAACATTCCATACTGTACCTCATAAGGGGACGAGGGATAGGGGGTCACCTTCTCAGAGAAGTCTGCCCTGACCACCTGTATCCAAAGTAGATACTCCTCCTTATTCTCTAACTCATCGTCTACGTCTCCATGGCCCTTATCACAATATATTTAAAAATATAGATGTTAAGTGTTTAAAAATAAAATTAAAAATGAATGAAAGAAATAAACAATGAATAAAATAATTGTTTTTAGTTTTGATCATTTTTAAATTTTATTTTCATCCTCCTCACCTGAGTCTAGTCTGTAGCCTCAGTGGGAGCCAGGCCCACATCTGTCTCGCATCTGCAAGCACCTCAGTTATAGGTATCAAATGCATGTTTGTGGAATGAATAAATGAAATGCATGAATACGTTTATTGGGTACCTGCTAGTTTGCAGAATTCTGGGAGGTGAGCATCAGTAGCCCCCCTTGGCAGATGAGGACCTGGTGGCTCAGAGCTGGGCTGCAGCCTGAGCCCAGCTCAGCTTTTAACATCCCACCTGGTGCCTCCGTATCAGACTTTCTCCCAGGATCCTCCAAAGGCCCCAGACCCCAGCAGCGAACTGGAGCCCCAGGTGATCTCTGAGCCCCCTCATTAGAGATAGAAGCCCTCATCCTCACCTGGTCCTAAAGGAGAGCTCAGTGGCCTGTTTCTGTTCAAAGTCCTTTAGATCTTAGTGGGATGGTGGCTTCTGAACTCCACGTGTAAAAAAACAAAACAAAAAAAAACCCTAGGAATAAATATTGCCCTTCTTTGGGGGAGGAAGGTGCAGGAAAGGATTGGAAAGATGGGAGGAGAGGGGCTGTTGTTTTCAGAAGAAAGCAGTGATGCAGGTACCAGAATATGTGATCATGAGATCAGACACTGGGGTGACAGGGCACTGCCTGTCACAGACCAGAGGGGTGCAGTCCCCAGCAGAAGTACTCGCAAAGGAACTTACCAAAGCCAGGGAAGCAGAGAAATCTCCTCTGTCTCTTTCTTTTCACTGTCCTGGGTGAAGACTGAAGAACCAAGCAGGATCCACAGGGGTCTACACATCCCCCCTTCTCTGGCTTGTTGCAAGCCAGGTGAAGGGTAGAATGCAGCCAGCTGCCCAAATAGTACACATGGTAAATGCTGGCCCAGGTGTCTGGAAGTGGGATGGCAGGTGGCCCTCGTCTCTCCCAGGGAACAGGTGAATAGATGCTAAGTGGCAGCAAAGGTGAGGCAAGAAAGAAGCCATGTTCCGGAAGATCCGCTTGGGAAAGGGCAGTGGGCCAATGGCAGGGTCTCGGGTCCTGTGTGTGTGTATTGTGAAGAACACTGCAGGGGGCCGCCAAGAAGCTACTGGCCTTTGCCCAGTTTACTTTAAATTGACCAGACTTTTAACTAAGTTGGTCCAAGAAGGCACCAGCAAAAACTCCCAAAGCCCACCCATCAGTAAGCATCAGGCAAGACCCCACTGTGTGCCCAGCACTGGGTGAGGCCCTTGGCCTAAGCTCTCTGTGAGATTCAGAAGGACAGTCAGGACAGGGCGGTTCCTGCCTTTTGCAAGCTCACTGAGAAGACCAGCCCGCGTGAAGAAATTGCAGACCAAGGCACGCCACCCAAAACTCAAGAGTAAAACGGGGTGGTGCCAATTTCAAGTAGGGTCAGAAGTTAGGCTGCAGGAGGGTAGATTTTGTTTTGTTTTTACAGCTATTCACGAGTTTCCTGTTGGCTGCAAGACGCAACAGGCTGAAAAGCAATGATCTTAGTGAAGTCAAAAGGAAAACTGGAATAACTACGTGGAAATCAACACTGAGCCTTGAATCAGCTGTCATAAATGAGACCAAATGAAAGGGCTTTGAAAGGCAGTTAGGGTCTCAAGCTACACTTTTCCTGGCCTTCTGAACTTCTCAAGGCGTCCCACTGCTGCTGCTTCCGAACTTAAAAAAAAAAAAAAAGGGCACGAAACTGAAAGTATCTCTTTACATCTATATCCTTAGCTATTCCCAAAAGCTACCCGATTCCTGGAAAACAGCCTTTGTTTATTTTCATGTGAGCAAATTAGCTGAAGGGCAAAATGTGTTTGGGAGAATCCTCCCAGGGGTCCCGACGAATTCACAGGGTGAGAACAGAAGTAATTTAGGAATGTCTCCAAGGATCAGGGCTACACAGAGGAAAGGGAGACAAATGCTGGGGCTCTTGGGGAGAGGAATACATAAGCTGGGCATTGTGGAATGAATAGCTCACCAGGAAGAGTCAGAGGCATTTTAAAGGAAAGGGAAATAGATGCTCAAAAGACTCCAGAGCTGAACACAAATGGTGAGCCTGAGACAGAAAAGCTCTGTACATCAGGGGCACACAGCATGGGGACAGGTAAGAAGAGGCCGAAAAGGGGAGAAGAAAATCAGCTCTGAGGCCAGATCTGTAGAATTGGGGGTGGGAGAAGATCATGAAGCTTCACATCATCTGCTAAAGAGTTAGGGCCTTATCCTGCAGGGCCTCTAGGGCACGGAGAGCTGTGCAAGGCCATTCTTTAGCAGGCAAGGGCTAGGACCCAGCAGGTGTTTCAGAATAACTGAAAATAGGTGGGGGGGACTGTTGCAAGGGTGGAAGGGGACCAGGGTAGCGGGCAGAGAGGCCAGTTAGGAGGTGACTGCATTCCGTAGTTATTTCCAGGGCACCAGGGAGGGTGTCTGGATCCTGACCCCCGCTTCCTGGTCCACCTACTCCCCAAGGCAGGGGGTGGGAGACAGGAAGGTGCACTGGAGGGGAGGGGCTTGAGATATGTGACAGGTAGAGCCAGCAGGACCTGACAATGATTCAATCAGATGTAGACACCGTATGAGAAGACGCTCCTAGGTGGCCGAGGAATGTAGTACGCCATCAGATGCCCAGGTCTGAGGAAGGAAAGGCTCCAAATGCTGATCCTGGGAACACAGGAGGCTCCGGGCCTCTGCTCCACCCCCTCCAGGGGATGCCACGGCCAGCAGCAGACCTGCCTGGAAGGACATTGTGTCTCCTCCTAGGCCTTCTCCTGACACCCTTCTCAGGCAAGAGCCTCCATGGAGAAAGGGAAGTTTCCAAACACACACTTCAGGCCACAAGATAGGAAGGGGAAAGAATCTGAAGAAATCAACCCTCACAGCCATTTCAGAATCCTGCTTCCAGGACCCCTAAGGGCAAACAGTTACCACACACTCTGCCAGGGGCAACCACTGACTGCCCTGTCCTCCTTTTATTCCAGTCTTGACATGACTGCCCCCAAAGATTAAAACTCTTTACTTGAAGCCACAGCTGGTAAGCCCCCCCTCACTGACCCATCATTGGAATATCAGTTCACCTTGAAGAAAAATGGGGTAACTCAGAAGCTGGGCTGAAGTTGCCCTTTCTTCGTTGGGTCACCATTTGCATCTCAGTTCTCCACGTAGAGCTCTGATTCACATCACGCCTATAGCAAAAAGCACAAATGTGCCAGGCTGGCCTTTATGAAACAAAATCAAATTCAGAAATTGTAAGCATTTGGAAAGTCAAATAGTGCAGCCACTGTGGAAAACAGTTTGGCAGTTCCCTAAAAAATTGAACACAGAATTACTATATGACCTGGCAATTCTGCTCCTAGTATATACCCAAGAGAACTGAAAAAGCGCTCAGGCAAAAACTTGGTATGCCGATGTTCATAGCAGCATTACCCATAATAGCCCCAAAGTGGAATCAACCCAAATGTCTGTCAACAAATAAACAAGATATGGTATGTACATACACTGGAGTATTACCAGCCATAAAAAGAAATTCTGATACATGCTATGACGTGGGTCAACACAGAAAATATTATTCTAAATGAAATAAGCTAGCTACAAAAGGCCCCATATTGTATGGCCCCATTTATAGCTAATGTCCAGAAGAGACAAACCCACAGGGATAGAAAGTAGGTTAGTAGTTGCCAGGACACAGGGGAAGGGGACTTGGGATTGCCTGCTAATAGGTACTGGTTTCTTGTTGGGGTGATGGAAATTTTCTGGAATTATTGGGTAATGGTTGTACAACCTAGTGACTAAACCAAAAACCAGTGAGTTGTATGGTTTAACATGGTGAATTTTATGGGAAGTGAATTATAACTCAATCAGAAAAAGGCATAGGGGGAGGAAAAAGAAAAAAGAAACCACCACCAGGACATCATGCAGGAAAAACGTGAGCAGCAGCCAAGAGAGCCCTGCTAGAATGCTTCTTCCAATCAACAGTCAGTGCACCCCGCTCGGGGTGCCAAGCAGCGTGGTCGTGGGACGCCGTCGCCGGGGGTGCTGCTGGGCCCATAGGCGGGTGGAGGAGGGTGGCCCTCCAGAGCTGCCTGCCCTGGACAAGCTGCCATCTCCCCGAGGACCAGAGCACCTCTAAAACAGCTGTGCTGAACAACAGGTATGTGCCAGGGTTGGGGAAGCAAGAGACTAGGGACTAGGGAGCATCCAAAAGCCCGGGGATGTCATTTCCCCTCCTCTGGATCCACAGCACCTTCAATGCTCTTCTCCGTGAAGCTGCCCGTGATCAGCTGACTCAGCTGCCTCCCCCAGATTTCTTACCGCTAAAGCTCACCATTCACCATCTTCTTGGGGCGAGTCAAGTATCTCCTGAGTACGGCATGTGCCCTTTCCGGTCTAGGCTCAGACATTGTAGGTTTTGGCCTCTGCCAAGATGCTCCATACAGGGGATACCTTGGGGGTTTCTCCTGCAGACACCCCCCTTGCACAGTCCAGCTACAGGCTCTTGGAATTAACAATCAACAAAGGCAAGGCCCCTGTTGGCGCCAACCCCAGTGACATTTTTCTCTCCCCCGGGCTCAGAGGGGCAGACGATCCCTCTGAGGAATGGACGTGCTCCTCACATTTCTCTTCTCCCCCTCCACACCCCATACTTTGCATTTTGGTCTCTTCCGTGATCTCCGGTGGAGGGTTAGAAAATAAGTGAACTGTTCATTCTGGAAACTGTAGGCCCTTGTGAGGCTTTCCATCCCGGCTCTGTTAAAGTTCAGAGCTCTCTGCTCAGGGTCTAGCAAATCATCAATAAGATTCTTGTTTAAGACTTCCAAGGCCCACGCAGAGCTGGACTGCTCAACCGCCCGATTCATGGCCCTGGGGCAGGCGAAGCTCTGCCTCCAGACGACATCCTCCCCCAGTGTTCCTCATTTTGAGGCAGTTTTGCTTTTTGGTCACTAGGTTCCAACGATAAATGTCTTCCCAACACACTGAAAAAGCTGCTCCTCTTGTTCCCCTGCTGCTCTACGCACACATTTGTATTTATTCAGCTGCATTTGCTGAATGCCAATGAGCGAGCATGATTTTCCTTCCAAACATCAAACTGAGCAGATCTGTTCTTCATGTGTAAAGCCATGCGTTTCCCCCAAAGTTCCCAAGATCCAGCCCCTGGGCATATTATCCTCAAGGGCCTGACTGCTGGGGAGCAGGATGCTTGAGTGACTGGAATTTGTCCATAACGAAAGATGAGGAAACTTTTTAAGTGTCTGCCACAAGCAACGGCGTCCCGCAGGTGCCACATTGGGGGGAGAAGGCCAGGTTGGCTCCTCCTCATCAGAGACCCTCAAGATCCCAAGCAAGAGCTTCTGGAAAACGTGCCCCTTCACTCCACCCTATGCCCCCTTTCCTCAAAAGAGCCAAACCCCAGGCCAGCCTTTACCTTGTACCTACTATGTGCATGGCACGTTAATAAGAAGTGTTTAATTTCTATTTTTGTGGTAAAATATACATAACATAAAACTTAACATCTTAACATTTTAAAGTGTACAATTCAGTGGCATTAAGCATATTCACAGTTGTGCAACCATCACCACTACCTAGTTCCAAAACTTCATCACACCAAATGGAAACTCCATACCCATTCACTTGTTTCCCATTTCCACACCTCCCACCCCTACCCCCGGCAACCACCAATCTCTCGGCCTCTATGGATTCACCTATTCTGCACATTTCATCTAAATGGGTATTTCATGCAATACATGCCCTTTGGTGCCCGGCTTCTCTCACTTAATCTAATGTTTTCAAGGCTCTTCCACATTGCTGCATGTTCCAGCACTCCATTCCTTTCGGTGGCTGAACGATATGCCGTCCTAGGAGTGGACATCTGTTGATCCCTTCATCACCGCTGAGGAAGTGTTTTTATATCTCCTCTGACAGGTGCTTCTGCACAAACATAGTGGGTTCCTGTGTCCCAACACCAGTTTGTTATGCTCTTGAAGACATCTTCCTGCTGACTTTAAAAGGCGTGCCTCGCCGTAAATGAATCTAACATACGATGGCTCAGGTACACACACATAAAGAGAAAGCAATGGTTCTCAGCCCCAACTGCACGTTGGAATCAGTGGGGGAGTATAAAAATCTCCCAATGATTACTTGCCTTATGAAAAGTCTTTTTACTTTATAAAATTAATTATGAGTCCTTAAAAAACAAACTCCCACAGTGCTTCCATATGACTCATTCTGATTTTACAGAGAACTTTCTAGATTCAAGTCTGTTACATCAAGTCAGGTACCTTTGAAAATACCTTTTCTTATCCCCCCAAAGTCCTTTCCCTTCAGACAGTAAAGGTGTGGAAAGCAAGGACCAAGATGTCTGTGAAGTTGCACATCACTGTTGTACATGGCAGTTCTTTGTTTTACTTAAACAACTGGAAGCTTTTATTACTGATGATCAGCACCCAAAAGATTCACAGGCTACCATCCTGCAGGCTGTAGCTGACTGCACCAGCTTGGACCACCAGGAATCAAGCCCAAAATGTAAATATGCATACTCCAGGAGATTTTCCTTATCTCCATCTCTGACAAATGGCGAGGGGGAGAAGGGTTTTGCTTCTCTCACTAGCACCGTGAATGCTCTGCTCCCTGCTAAGCCTGACCTTCAAGGGTCATCATTTACCATTATTTCTGCAAGATCTGCTTTTCCTCACCTATCTGTGGGTCTTATCATGTGAAACACTTTCCCCCAGTACAGTGGCCTCTGCATTCCCAGATTAGCTGTGAGGGGCTGGCTGATGAGATGGGGTAGAAGCTTTGCTGTGGCTCCCACAACTGGAAAAACAACTTGAGTTGTTCACTGCTGACCTCTCAAATGGAACAAACCTCCCCCTGCTGCAGAATTCCAACCCTGAGTAGGGAGCCAGCTGGAACCAGAGCTCCTTGGATAAGGCCTTTTGGAAAGTCACACGGTAAGAGCTGAAGACATCAAACCCAAAACAGCTAAGAAGAAAAGGCCCAAGGCCTGGCAAAGGTCAGCTTCAGCCCTCTGCTTCTGGCTGCCCAGCAGCACTCGGGCTTAGCACTTGGGCTACCCCTGATGGTTCACCCATCTTTACCATTCTCTATTCATCTCATGAATGCAAATCCTTTATCCCTGGTGAAATTGAAAGTTCTCTGTGTGTAGGGACCACAGCTTCTGGTTTGGTTTTCCCCCATCTTGCCTAAACAGTGCTTTGCTCAAAGTAAGTGCTTGGAAAAACTTCTGCTGAACACAGGCTTCCCGACAGACAGACAGACAGACAGACAGAACCCTGGCAAAGGACTCACCAGTCCCTGCTCACAATTCCAGTCCCCAACTGGGCCCGTTTCCATCTTTGGCGTAATCCCCAGAGGCAGGCCCCAGCAGCTGATGGTGCTCCAGAGGGAGCAGCTACAGGCGGACAGTGCATGGGGCTGCTCCCCTCAGGACTTCGGGTGCCAGGAGCTCGACCCCCAGGGCACTCCAGCCGTTCCGGGCAGGAGGGCAGGGGTGAGACATGCCAGGTTCCCGCAGCCACTGGGGTCCAGATCAGACGAGGCCGTGGGGGCCAGAAGACCTTTGTTTCCCCAGCCCGTTAGTACATTCCCTAAATGTAATTTGCCAGAAGAGTGGCTGCATTCAGAGGCCACAGAGAGCCAGTTAGGGGGTGAAGGGTCAGCTGGGAAGCTCTCTGCCTGGCAAATCACACGAGTGGCACAATTTCAGGCTCACAACAAGAGGCTGGTATGGGTCACTCAAGTTCACACTTGAAGTTTGAGAAATACTGTGCCTGATGGGGGTGGGGGGAAGCTAAAGCTACACAACATTATCTCTCCGTGGTGGGGTTGTGGGGAATCTCTTTCCTTCTACACACCCTTCCCTACTCCTTGACACAGAAAGCAATGAGTTACTACAAGAAGAAAAGAAACTGCTGCAGTGGCTGCTACGCTCTCAGTTTTGGCTGCTACGCTTTCAGTTTGGGCTGCAAATTTAGGCTTGTCCCTCTTCACTTGATATTTGTGTTAGAGAAAAAGGACACAAATAAAAGAAGTGGGGGTGGGGGGTGGGGTTGGAAATCACAGTCCAGTCCAGATTTCCCTTGTTTCTTTCCAGCACTTGGCAAAAGTAATGAAATGGAACTGGAGGGACATGCAGGTGGGGGCCTCTGCACCCTGTCCAGGCCCCTGCCTGCGAGGAGGAGGGTCAGCTCCAGCAATCCCAGCTCTACCCCCCTCTCCTTCCAGCCAGCCAGCAGGGGAGGCACAGGAGGACCGGGGAGGCAAGGGGGGCCGGGGGCTCACGCCAGAAGGATCCCTTCCTTGAAAGCTCAGGCTCCACATTCAAGCTGCCAAAATCTTCATTTCAAGTCTAGGTTCTGCCTTGGCTTCACCACTTACTACCTGTATGGCTTTGGGGTGCTTACTGACCTCTCTGCCTCAGCGTCCCATTTTACAGAAGAGGAAATAATAGAACTACTTCATGGGATTAGTGTGAAAATTAAAAAGTAATCCCATAAAGTGCTTCTACTAAGTTAAATGCTAGCTGCTGAATAAAAACTCCATTCCTTCCATGAGATGGATAGAGAAAACCCTTCATCTACTTTAAATCTACTTTAAACACACACACACACACTATAATATTAGTAGGAAAGCTTTAAAAACATTGGAAATGCCCCTGTTTGATTTTGCTGGACCACTAAACTGGCCCAGCAAGAAGGCAGCAGAGACGGTGGAGGAGTAATTGAGGTTAAGCCCTTACTGGGAACCACTTTCATAGAAACACACAGCAGCTGTACCCCCTTCTTGTAATTCTCTTTGGAAAAATCTCCTTATCCCACTGCCAGCCTTTGTGGTTTGGATGGGGCTGGAATGGCCATCTCTGCCTCCATGGGCAGCCACATGACCTTGGACCTAGCCAATCAGAGCATCTCATTCCCCCAGCCACAGTCATTGGCTTAGAGGTGGACATGTGATCAGAGCTGAGCCAATGAACATCAGCCTCAGGACTCCTCCTGCAACTACTGGAAACTGGGTGCCTGCTACGTCAGGTTGCCATGCTGCTAGAATGTCAGCGTGGGGCTGCTGTGGCCATCTCTGGGAATAGCCCAACTGAGAAAGGAAAACAGAGCCTGGAGATTCCTCACAGTATCATTTCAGCCTCTATATCACTTGGTGACGTGTGGCCATGATATCCCCATATTTTTTGTTTAATCCAGAGGGATGGGTTTCCTCTGCTTTGCAAACCAAGAGTGCACCACCATGGCACGTTTTTGATCCTGGAATCTGGGCCAGGCCCATTGCATATATTGTTTTATTCTGTGAGGTTGGCATTGTCATTCTCATTTCACAGAGCGGAGAGCTGAGGCCACAGGAGGCCCCTGGTTCCACTGAGGTAAATGCCCGAGTTCAGAATCAACCCAAGTCCTTCTGACCCCAAGCCCAGAGTTTATTCTATTAATCTGAATGTACCTTACATTGTAAAGATTTACTTATTAAGAACTAACAGACTGTACAGAGAGTGGAATTGAAGACTATTCTAAAAAAGTAAAGCATGGGAAAGGATCCAGAGGTTTAAAAAAAAAAAACACCTTGAGAAGCCTGGAATACATCATCACCATGGCCTGGTTTGGGGGCAGAAGACATGCAGGCAAAGGGCATTGAAAACAAACTTCTGCCAGCCTTAGGACTAGGAGGAGTGGAAATTGAAGGGGAAATTCCAAAGGCCCAGTAGGAAGAAGTGGAGCAGGGGTCATGACATCTGTAGAAATGGAAAGATCCGAACAAAGACCTTCACTTATTCCAGGGAGTGCTGACAGGACAGCCAGCATGGGAGGAACATGGGAGAAACAATGGTGAACACTGCAACTCTGGGCTCATGGAGTAAAGCAGCTGCAGAGAGAAATCCATCCCTCAACCTCCACACCTTACTCCCCAGTGCCAAGGGCCAGAAGCCAGAGGATTAAATAGCTGGTGAAATGACTGCAGCATGATTAAGTTATAGGAGAATGCAAGAAAAGGGGCTGCCTGCAATGGTCTTACATTAAGAAGAGTGGAGAAGCAAAACCGCTATGCCAAGGAGCAATTTTATCAAGCAGGAGGTTCTGAATGGCTGTTTAGCTTAGATGACCCCTGCTCCTGGTGACCCTAACTCCCCTCTGTGCGCATCTCTCACAGACTCAAGAGTATTTTGAAACACGCAAAAGTCCCTCTGATTAAAACACAACAAAATCTTCAGGGAGGGGAAGAAAAGAACTTGGGCAAAGTCACCCAGTTTGTAGAAACCCCAGATTTCCTATTTCTCTGTCCAAGGCTCTCTATACCTAAATTCAAGTAGCTCTTATCCTAGAGCACAAAGGAAAGAACAAGGGCCATTCTTTAATGAGAATTCAACAGAGCAGAGAGAAAGGCTTGGAAGAGGCAGAAGACTGAACTGTGCTAGTCACAATTTACCAAGGTGAGAAGGGGCTAGAAAAGGAACGTTCTTCTCCTTGGGAAAACCAGAGCCCTGGATGAAAGAGATCTGGCTTCCCAGTGGAGGCTGTATTTTGTTTACATGAACGAGAGCCAGTTATTCATCCCAGAAATATTCTAAATTAAACCCTTGAAACCCTGTTATATAAACAACATAAAGGTATCACAGATTTTTTAGTTGGATCATTGTTTCTGTTTAATGTTTGAGCCAAAATTTGTCAAAGGAAACTGCTGATGTACTATTTCAAACTCTTTCAGTACAATTCATTTTGGGGGTGGTGTGGGGTGGGTGGAGACATTTTAAATCTACTTCTAGTTCTTTATTCAAGTCCCTCTTCCCCTTCCTGCCCAATCTCAAAGGAACCCCTTATAGCACATTCACCCCTGCTCCAACTCTTCTCTCGTCTTCAGTTTCTCCAACTTTGTGATCTCCAGCCTCAACCACCCTGAAATTACCTTTAGCCACTTTTTCTCTGGTGTACCCAAGGTCTCTAATGCAACCCCCACATACACCCACATTACCTCTGAACTGTTCTCTCCTTGGCGCTCAAATCAGGCTTTAATGGCGCCCCAAGGTGTGATTGTCATTTTAGCCCACCAAGGCACCCCACATCTAATCTCACCACAGCCCAGTCCACCCCTAACAATTGTGCAACAACTATTTCCTGGGTGCTGACTGTACCTTCAGTTGTCCATTTAAAGATTTATTAAACAACTACTCTCTGCCAGGGTCATGCTAAGCGATGGGGTAGACAAACAGGCAATTCTCTATTGCCCTGTTTCTAATTTGCAAGTATTCCCTGAAATCGTGAAATCAAAACGCATGCTGCAATTTTGTTTGCATGATGTAGTAGAGTTTCTTTTAATCCCTCCCCCACCTCAAAGTACTGCTTAATTGAGGCTGCTTTTTCTAATCACTGACATTTTAGAATCAATCACTCCTCAATCAGTTCCTCTCCTTCAAACTGCATTTATTTTCCATTCCCTCAGTGTGAGAGGGCTATCTGTGCTGTATTAAGTTTCATTCAACTATAGGTTGCTTTTAAAGTGTTTTTAAATTCCCTGAAATGCTAAAATTACAGCTGTCTAAAACCTCAGACCAGACTTCACTTTGGGTGGTGCCCCCAGCACCTGGCTGGGCTTGTGGATGGGCACCTACCTGGGCACACAAGCCCTGAGCCGGAGTCCACAGGATTGAGTGATTAAGGCCGGGCAAGGCCTCGGTGAGGAATGTCCTCTCTTCTGGCCCATGGCTTGGTAAATTCCTTGAAACTGGTCATCTGGGGCCCAAGCAGCAACCCTAGCTCTCAATTCCAAACTCGGTTCAGGAGTTACTTCCTTAGACGTGAGCCTGAATTACAAAACCCTGGGAATAAAGGATCCGTCTTTTGTCTTACCACTGTTCTATGTGCAGTTTGGCACTAAGGGGTAAGGAAAAAGCAAAAATGCAATGATTTCTAAATTCAAGAACAAGGATTAAAAACTGATGAGTGATTTTCTCCTGAAAACTAAAATTATGAAGATAGAATTACAGTTAATAACACAAAATACTAATAATAATAAACCAATAAAAGAGAAATAATACAACTCCAAAGAGGGAAACTGCTTTCATTAATAATAAAGCCAGCCAAATGACTGACAAAGGTTATTTCATTGAGCTCTTACAATAAACCTATAGGGTAGATATAATCATTGCTGTTTAGAGATGAACAGACTCAAGGAAGTTAATTAACTTGCCCAAAGTCACACCGCAAGTAAGTTTAGAACTGAATTCAAATCACATTGATTCCTCCCACCATCACTCTTCTTTCAAGTTCAAATAGTAAAAGTTTGGGTGGGGTGGGGGGGATTGCAGTTATTTGAATATAGAGCTTAGCATATATTGTTCGCCTACATCTGTATATACAAATGCAGGAGAACTCTGCTAGTTCGCTTGGACTCTGCTTATTAATGCATATAGGACATTCATATATTCTCAGAATGGCAAAACAACAACGACAAAAAAAGTAAAAGAGAACAGTAAAACACTAAGGGGAAACAGGTAACTTAAAACAGGTTTCTAGAGTGAGACACTGTGTTGTTCAAACACTTGACAAGTTTACCAGTAAATCTTGCATAGTAATTATTTTGCAAATAGAATATCTGTTAAGCATGGGCAGCCAAACTGCAAAACCTATCAACTTTACTACTGGTTTCAAAATGACTTTTGGTTTTCAAAAAGACTAAATGCCTTCTAATAAACTAATTAAAAAAACAAAAAAACAAAAAAAACCTACCACTCAAACGTACGTTGTGAACCCATGTAAACATGCCTTGCACTTCTAATTTTTTTAAAAAACTTTATCAAAAAATTAAAAACCACACACATTTCAAACAAAACAAAGGAATAAGAAAAACAAAAATCCCAGAATAACCACATTGTTTCCAATATGCTCCTACCATACCCCAAGGAAATTAACAGACCACAGTCATTCTTGAACATTCCCATGTCCTTACAATTACCCTCAACTTAGCACTTCTCAACCTAGCAATTGGGAGATGAAAAGTGGCAGAAGAGAGGCTGAATGAGCATCCATGGACCCAGCTCCCTGCAAGCAGGTCTGCTCAAAGTGGGTTCACGGAGAGTTACAGCTGTTAATAGAAAGATAAAGGAAGGGGGTTGACCAGCGAATGATATTCTAATCAAAGCCTTCCTCTAGCTATTAGAAACAGTTTTCAAAGAAGTAATCTGTGGGCTTAGGGTAGACCTGGTCAAAGAAATGCAGACAGCTCTGCGTAATAACATGTCTTATCCAACTTTTCTTTCATTTAAAATGAGTACTGGCTTCGTGGTTCCTCAGAAAGTTAGACATAGAACTACCATATGACCTAGTAATTCCTCTCCTAGGTATATACTCAAAAGAACTGTAAACAGGGACTCAGATACTTGTACAGGAATGTTCACAGGACTATTCACAATAGCCAAAAGGTGGAAACATTCCAAATGTCCGTCAACAGATGACTTGATAAAAATGTGGTATGTTCAGACAAAGGAGTATTATTTATCCATAAAAATGAATGAACTTCTGATACATGCTACAATGTGAAAGAACTTTAGAAATACACTAATTGAAATAAGACAGACAAAAAGGACAAATATGGTGTAATTCCACTTATATGGAAAGTCTAGCGTAGGCAAAGTCATAAAGACAGAAAGTAGACTAGAGGTTAGCATGGGCTGGGGGGAGGGAGGAATGAGGTGTTATTGCTTCACAGGTTTAAAAGTTTCTGTTTTAGGTGATGAAAAATTTTGGAAATAGTGGTGATGGTTGTACAACACTATGAATATAAATAATGCCACTGAATCATATGCAAAAATGGTTAAAATGGTAAAAGTTATGTTATATATATTTTACTGTGATAAATAATTTTTTGAAAAGTACATCCACTGAGATGCCTATTATTACAAAAATGGAAAATAACATGTCTTGGTGAGGATGTGGAGAAACTGGATCACTTATGCATTGCTGGAAGGAATGTAAAGTGGTGCAGCCACTGTGAAAACAGTTTGGAGGTTCCTCAAAATGTTAAACATAGAATTTCCATATGACCTAGGAATTCCAATCTTAGGTATATACCCCAAAGATCTGAAAGCAAGAACTCAAACAGATACTTGTACTCTAATGTTCATAGCAGCATTAATTACAGTAGGCAAAAGGCGGAAACAACCCAAGTGACCATCAACAGATGAACAAATAAAATGTGGTATATCCATACAACGGAATACTATTCACCCATAAAAAGAATAAAGTTCTGATTTATGCTATAACATGGATGAATCTTGAAAACATTACAGTGAATGAAATAAGCCAAACACAAAGGAACAAATATTGTATGACTCCAATGAAATATCTGGAATAAGCAAATTCACAGATACAGAAAATAGATGTTTTCTGGGATGGGGGAAGGGGATTGGGGAGTTGTTGCTTAATGGGTACAGAGTTTCTGTTTGGGGGATGAAAGAGTTCCAGTAATGGATGGTGGTGATGGTAGCACAACATTGTAAAAGCAATTAATGCCACTCAACTGTACACTTAAAAATGGTTAAAATGGCAAACTTTATGTTATATACGTTACCACAATTATAAAAGGGGAGAGGGTACCGACATGGTTAGGGCAAGAGAAAAACGAGGCCATTGGAATCTCAGAAGAGTAAAAAAACATCCCATTTATGAACCATTTTGGATTTCTGCCCTGTCCCCTCCACTCCTTGATTTCAACTGATTGTAACTTTGCCAGTGACAACAAAGACTCATCCATAAGACACTGCCACCTCACCAGAGCTAAGCACCGACAGATACCAAAGAGAGCTTTTGTCAACTAGAAAGGGGTCCTGCTCCAGCTGAAAGAAAAGAGGCAAGATAAGTTTTAAGTGGTTGAGAATTAAAAAATTCACATTTGTCCTGAAACCTAAAACCTTGTGGGGATTTTCTGTCCTAAATTTATGCTAATGAACATGATCCAAAACCCCACAGATCTCAACAGTCTCTTGGGGACTGAGGAGAAGTTCTTCAACTTTGGACATGCTTTTTACCAAGCAAAAACCAGCACAATGATTCTCCCCAGTTACACACATTCTATTCTGATGAAATCACAAAGCTGAATCAGACAGTGAATATGATGGGCAGGTTTCTCTCAGGGAAGGTGTGGAATTCTGAAGATTTATTGTGATGTCTCCACCAATCCCAATCCAAAAATATGAATAAGACAATCTGAAGATTGTTCCCAAACTCCCAGCACTCAGCTTTCATACAGACCTCTACCCTGGAAGAACTTGGCTAAAAGCATTAAACTGAAAGCCTGGTCTTCACTCAAAGATTGGCACTCCCACCTGGCACATAAAATCCAAGCAGCAAGGACAGGACAACTCTGGCACTGAATTTACAAATGTTTCAAAAGTGAAGGAAACACCTTGGCTTCTCTTTGGCAATTCAGAGGTCCCATCACATACCGATGTGCTGCCTCAAGCCAACCTGGTCACTGTGCTTCTTGCAGCTTCATTTCTTCAGGCATTCATTTATTTTCCCAGTATTTATGGGGCACCTATTACACATTAAATGCTTGGATTCAATTGCTATATGAAAAGGGAAGGGCCCTCATGGAATTCATTTCAACATTTCTCAGAGTAAATTCTTCATCTTCTCTGGCTAGGGTTTACGTTGGCTTTTCTGCACGTTTTGGAAACATTAATATGAAACTTCTGACATTCTTGACAACCCAGTTATTCTACAGTTCTGCATGCATGAATGGGTGGCAGAAAATCCTATGGTTCTTCCACGGCTACTTTACACAGCTGCTAAGTTCTGTTTCTTTCTTATGATGAAGGGTGACTCATTATAGTAGGATGAGCTGGGTGAGAATTCAGGAACTGCACCAGTGAGCTCTGTGATCTTTTACATGTTTTATAATTTCTTTGAGCCTGTAAAATGGGGGAAATTGTGCCTATTACACAGGATTGGTGTGAGAAATATGTGAGATAATATGTGAAAACCACATGGCACAAAGAACTGTTCAATAAATGTTATTACTCCTGTCATGGTTGAACTTTGTCCCCCCAAACGGTATGTTCGAGTCTCAATGCCCTCTACCTATGAATGGGACCTTATTTGGAAATGGGATCTCAGCAGATATAATTAGGTTAAGGCTCCCAGGATGAGATCATCCTGGTTTTAGGGTGGGCCTTAAATCCAATGGCTGGTGTCCTTATCAGAGGAAGAAGAGGGAGATTGGAGACACAGAGACCCAGGCAAGGAGGTATGTAAAGACAAAGGCTGAGAGTGGAGTGATGTGGCCACCAGCCAAGGAACCCCAGAAGCCACCAGACATGGGAAGAGGCTGGAAGGACCCTCCTGAACAACCTTCTGCTGACTCCTGATTTCAGACTTCTGGCTTCCAGAACTGGGAGGGAATAAACTTCTGCTGATTTAAGCCACCGCGTTTGCAGTAATTTGGTGCAGCAGCCAGGAAACTAAGACACCCCGCCAATCCATGGAGCCTTCAGAAGAAAACAAAGGGGCAGTGTCGGGAACAGATATACAGAAGATTTAACCTGGTTGGAAAAGTTCCGATTTTCCACTGGACTGTAAGAATCTGTTTAGGGTCAAACTCAGGACAAAAACTGTATTTGAAAACAGTTGTTTGGGTGAAACAGAGCCCTCCATTCTTGCCACAGATAATCGTGAACATCTTTCCTAAAACCCTGAGTGGGGGGTGAGCCTGGGGCTTCCGAGGCCGCTAGCCCAGTAGGTGAAGGCAGTTATGGGCCAGACAGCTGGAGGAGCCTGCAGGGAGGAACGAGCAAGACACCTGCAGCCTCACGGGACACAATTCTGGAAACACAGGCAGAAAATTGGAAAACAAGGATGCCTGGGAGAAAAGGCAACTCTTATCATGTATGCCGGACTCAGAAATTCCAAGTTGCATCTCTTGGGGGCCTCGTGAGCCCACCTGCTGCCCATACCACCCCTGCAGCTTGCATGCCACACACGGCCCGTGGCTGTTTTGCTGGCCCAGAATCAGGCCAGCCGTTCACTCTGCCGTTCTGGAGTCTGTGCTGGGGGAAACCACCGGCCCCAGCAGGAGCAGTGAAGCTGAGCCCCCGACTCACAGGTCTGATGCCTGCTCCATCCAGTCCTATCGTGGCTCAGTACTTCAGATGTGAGCCTCCAGCCGACATCCACAGAGCATGAGGCCCTGGGCTGGGCACTTGCATAATTTAATTTGATCCTCAACAACCCTGTAAGACAGATCTTATTATCCAATTTTAGAGTTGAAGAAAGCGAATTAACTTAAGATTACAGAGGTAGTAAGTGGTAGAGCAATATTTGAGCCCAAATCTTTGGCTGGGGTTCCAGTGTTCACTCCCTAATCAGGGAAACTTTTCCTGATCAGTCCAGGTGGCTTCTGTGCCCCCAACAGGTAGCCACTTCCATTCACATTACTAAAAGGACAGTGCTGTTATGTGGCAGCCTGCTATGCCCAGGTGTTCCATCCTCTCTATTTTACTTAATCGTTACAACAACGCTACATGAAATATCTCCATTTTATAGATGGGGAAACTGAGGTCTCCCCATCTTGCCCATACACAGCTAATGTGGCACACAGCAGAATTTGAGCCAGGGCCCCAAAGTTCATACTCTTCCCCAAAACAGAACCCTGGCTGTGCCACTGATGTCATAATGAAGCCATCTCTGAGCACCTGTTGCTAAGGGGTTGCATTTTAAGGGGATGAGAGCTGAACTGTTGCTTATGTTTCGTTCTTTCACTCCCCTTTCCCTGATTGACAATCCCCTGTGCTGGGCAACTCTGTTGATAACTTGGTAAAGGTACAGCTGTGACAGCTGCTGAGGGTTTGCCCCCAGGCCCCTGCTGCTGCCCAGGTCAAGGGAGGATCCCGGCAACCACCCTTCACTTGGGCTGAGAACCTCCAGACCCGTGGAGGCCCAACAAATAAATCCCCTCTGAGGCCCCTCACCCGCAGCAACTGCACTCAGCAAGGTCCGCTCTCCTCAGTCAGGAGGGGCTGCACTGACTTACCAGGCTGGCTACAGAGGGGCAGGACGGGAGGAGGCCCTTATGTGTCCTCTTGCTAAACCTTGGGCTGTGAGTTTTGTTCTGTTCTGGTTTTTGTTCTTAACATCCAGGCCCCAAACCAAACAAATCTGAACCTCTCTTAGAGGGTCCAAGCACCTGGAGGCTCCCCAGGTGCTTTAGATGAGCAGGCACGATGGAGAACCAGAGCCCAGGGATAAGTTTGCTAAACCATTGGTTCATGAGAGGAGGCAAGTCCTGTGCAAACAATGGCTGCTGTTCCTCTCCAGTGTGTTCCGAAGACTCGCTGGCTTCTATCAGAACACTGTTGAGCACTCACGGCTTGATTACAGTCTGCCCCACCCCACCTATAAGCGCCATGGAATATTCCCCATGTCTCTCTTACTCATCACTGACCCCTGGCACTGAGTTCAGAGGTCGGCACACAACAGCTGCTCAATACACATTTGTTGAGCGAGTGAGTGAGTGAGTGAGTGAGCAAATGGAGGCAGGTACTAAGAAGGGCATTCTTGGAAAGAAACAAGGCTGGGTAAGTTGAATCCAAGAGTTCACAACCTAGAGGGTGGAACAAACCCTCTCAGCTCACCAACCCCACATTAGCCCATGTGACTGCTATTTTATTGGGGAAGAAAAGGGAGAAATGGCTGATCAGAGAAAGCAAAATGGTATCTGAGCTGGGCTTTGGCAGACTCAGGTAAATGGAGAAGGGACAAAGACAGTGTTCAAGCAGGTTTCAAGACAAGACATTTGGGAGATGCTAAGAGGAATGAGTAGCTTGAGCACACACTAAAGGCAGGAAAACAGTGAGATGTGATGTCCACAATGGTGAACTAGGCCCTGAAGAGAGCCTTGCAGACCAGAAGTGGGGGCTCAGTCCCATTGACAATGGGGAGTCATGGAAAGCTTAGAGCAAAAGAGTGACAATGAAAATGGAATTGCAGAAGATTTCACTGGCCATGGCATGTGATGAAATGGAAGGGGAGACAACGACAGTCTGGAGCCCATCTCTATCCCAGCCCAGCCAGAAGATCAAGTTCACAACTCTCTGATGGAGGCTGGGCATGAGATTGCCTGGTGAGGCCTAAATATTATCCAGAAATCCCTAACAAGACACATTTCACAAGGCTAATGGCCTGAAATCAGGGCTTCAACACAGAGGGTTTCTAATAGGAAGGAATTCCCTTCTTACCTCCCTTCCTGCCCCCCCCTTCCCCAGTATACATACATGCATATGCTTATTAAAACATTGTGACCATTTTGGCCAAGAAAGTTATTAACTTCTCTGAGCCCTGCTTGACTTTCACTAACTACTGGATTATATCTATTATGTCCTCCAAAAAAGCCATGTTCTTTAATGCAATCTTGTGGGGGCAGACTTATAAGTCTTTCGATTAGGTTGTTTCCATGGAGATGTGACCCACCCAACTGTAGGTGAGACCTTTTGATTAGATCATTTCCATGGAGGTGTGACCCTACCCATTCAGAGCGGGTCTTAATTAGATCACTGGAGTCCTCTAAGAGAGCTCATGGAGAGGAGCTCAGAGAAGCTGAGAGAGACATTTTGGAGAGGAGCTAAGATATGTAATCCAGTGTTTTCCCCTGGGAGAAGCAAGAAGGACTCACAAGAGCTGACACAGAGAGAGACTGTTGGTGGAAATATGGACTCTAAAGATACTTTTGTTGAGGCCTTAAACAGAAATGATGAATGTGTCATTGCCAACTAGAAGAAAGGTGATCCTTGTTTTAAAGTGGTGAATAATTTGGCAAACTTGAGTCCTGGTGTTGGATGGAAGGCAGAATTTGAAAATAAGCTGGGATACTTAGTTGAAGAGATCTCCAAACAAAGTGTGGAAAACGCAGCCTGGCTTCTCTTTACAGCTTATAGTAAAATGCAAGAGGAGAGAGAAAGAGCTGAGAACTGAACTCTTGGGTACAAAGAAGCCAGAAATTCATGGTCTGGAATATTCTGGGTTTCCAGAAAGTGAAACCCCAGAGGCTATAGCCCTACCACATGAGGATTTAACAAAATGTGGAACAAGCCAGCCATTTCAGTACAAACCAGGGCTGGAGATGGAGTTATCCAGAAAGGATCTGTGGAAAATCCTATTGTCTGATGTTTTTGATCCCTGTATGCTGCATACCAAGCCAACAAATTTTTTCTGAGATCTGTATACACAGAACCACTGCCAGTCTGGACTAAAAGGGACAGAAAAGGGACAAATTGAAGGAAAAAATTTCTTCAGAGAAGGCAGAACCATGGAAGCCAAGGTCTGAAGCCAAGAAATTGTGGGCAAGGAGAGCAAAGCAACCCACACACATGGAA